>CBVK0100485624.1:0-18355 GCA_900067695.1 Picea abies
GTGGTTACTGAAGGTGTTCATCCTCTGTTGGAATACCTGTGTTGTCGAACAATGTAGACTCAAGATCAATATCTTTCTGGCACCATTGTTAGGGACAGAGAATCGCAGTCACTTTCCCCTGAGAAAACGACATTTCCAAGTTTCATTTTTTGATAGTGAACAAAGAGAGAACACCTTGTTAAGGCTAAACCTTCATCATTCACTTGGTGACTCTACTCTTAAGTAAGCTGGCATCCTTTCGGAAGAACACCAAACAAAACCCAGATGTCAAACAGACAGTGCCAGTTTCCAACCCTGAAATAATACTAAGACCAAGGGGTCTTTTTAAACAAAACATGGTTTCCTATCAACCCAAGTCTAATCAGTCTAAAGATAAGATATTTCTCGAACCATCCCCCTCATGAGAACTTCCTCTCAGGAAAATATCGGACAATGTTGTGGAAGCTGAAACCCTGAAGTCTGAGCAACTCCTACCCGAGATCAAAACCGAGACCTCTCTGATGGCCCCTTACGCTACAAGGGGCGACACTCCTGCCTTGAATCTCATCCCTATAGATATCCCATCGACTATAAAACCCTCCATCACTCAAGGCCTTGAAGAAGTTTCCACATACGCGGACTCAACATCGGTGGGTTCTCCCATTTACATATCCTGAAAGTCAAAGGAGCCGAGTCCACAAATACCTTCTTATCCTTTTTATTCTTCCACCTCCCCTGGTAAAAAGTTTCTCGATTTTTCCCCTTTCCACCCCGGGGAAGCTAGAGAGTCGCTATACATCTTCACCAACCCTATTTATAACACATCAATTTCCTCTCCCAGGTTATCCATGGCCACCGTCGGAGGCGGAGCAGGGGGAATAGGAGGCCAAGGCCAACAACTGCCTCCCAGGGTTTTTACCAAGGTAGACTCTAGATACGCCCCCTTGGTCCTTCCGGTACCTCTCCACAATCTACCTAAGAACTATATGAAAAACCTACCCAAGTTCACAGGAGAAGGGGATTTAACTGCAGCGGAGCATATCAACTTTTTTGATCAATTCGTTGATATTCTAGGGCTCGAGCATGAGACCATGTATTCCCGATTGTTTGTCCAAACCTTTGAGGGACAGGTAAGAACTTGGTTTCGAAGCCTTCCCCGAGGTTCAATCATATCCTATGATGCGCTAGAAGACTTCTTTCTTAAACAATGGGGCGAAAGAAAGGATCATTTATACTATTTGACCGAGTTTGGGTCATTAAAGAAAAAGGGATCTAGAACAGTTATGGAATTTATCCAAAGGTTTAACAAGTTATACAATAAGATCCCTGTTGAATTTAAACCATCCCATCCCACAGCCAAAGTAACTTTTGCAGGAGCTTTTGAACCCGATTTTTCTCTACTATTAAGAGAAACGAGAGGGGCTGACCTAACTCGAATGCAAGATGATGCTATGGAATTTGATTCAAACATGATGGCCTCGGGTAAATTGAAAATGAAAAGTGAGACAGGAAACAGGGAAACTAGACATCTTAGAGAACAAGCAGGGCCCTTTGGATCTGGAAGATCCTCAGATGACAAGATGGATGACATGGCCAGGATAATCAAAGAACTATCAAACAAAATCTCAAGAATGGAGCTAGACCAATCGAAAGCTAATCAATTCGTTAAAAGAGAATTTAGGAGAAATCCCAATCCTCAATTTCAACCAAGACAAATTAAAAATGAAGACCAAAAGATCTAAGCGCCGCTAAAAAATGAAAAATTTATTGGGGAAAATGATATGCAAGAGTTCGAAGACTTGGAGGAAGACGTAAACAACTTAGGCGACGATGGTATACAACCTCACTTGACGAAGGAAGATTATGACAAGTCCCTGAACACTGAAAAATCATCCGTTGAAAACAATAACCTAAACAACACTGATGATCCCATTGATCAAAGAATGTCCAAAACCATAATGGCTGAGCTCTAGCACAAATACAATCTGAGGCCCAGAAACAAACCTGTGTTGGTTGCACAACCCAAGAAATTTTTTCCTAGGGGTGAAATATACGAGCCCACCTAGAAAGAGATCGAGATGTGAAATGACGTAGGGGTAGACTCGCAGAATACCAACGTAAAAGGGGCCGAAACCCAAGCAAGAAGAACTAAGGAAGCCAAAACGTGGACATCCAAAACTAGAAATGCTGAGAATAAAATGATGCTACTAAATAAAATGGATGAGGGAGAGTCCGATGTTTCAGCCAAGGAAATGGATAAAATTGCGGGAGTTTTCTGCCTAGAAAATGATATAGAAAAGATCAAGATACCAATACCTTTGGTTGAGTTGATGAAGAATCCTGCATAGCGAAAACAAATAACCAAGATGATAAATTTTTCAGATCTAGAGAGTCAGTCCGACGTAATAAATCTGGAAGATGACAACCCTAATATCACTTTGGGTCCACATTTTGAAGGTGCCATAGATACCGTCACCCCCTTCTATATTACCCTAAAAGTGCACGATCAACTGTTGCATAATTTCATGTTGGACTCAGGGGCCTCTCATAACGTAATTCCCAAATCTATTATGGAAAGACTAGGCCTCAAAATCACCAAACCCTATGGAGATATTTACTCGTTCAATTCAAGGAGAGTTAAGTGCATGGGCATGATCAAAGATTTAGTAGAAACCCTCGCCCAGATTCTGGTAAAAAATGTCCTAATGGATGTAGTTGTTGCCGATATACCCCCAAAGTATGGTTTACTATTGTCTAGATCTTGGGGAGCCAAGCTCGTGGGATCCCTCTAGCTGGATATGACCTATGCCACAATCCCTTTTTTTGGTGGACAGTTCACACGGTTATACAGGGAAACACGGTTGGAATATACGGTAAGTGATCCACATAATCCTAACAATTACCCTGTTTACATCACTGATCAAGACCTGGGAAATTGTATTCTTTCCTTTGATGATACTGAAGAAAATTGTGCAAAAGAAAGTGACATCGATGAAATCGGAACCAAAAAGATATCTAAAAATATGCACAACATTGGAACTTGGAAAATGTTCTTTGATGGAGCTTCGTCATGTGAACGAGCATGTGTGGGAGTGTTCTTCATAGCACTTGAAAATGAATTCATTGTTCCCTTCTCTTACATGTTACAGTGGGATGAATACTGCACAAACAACATTTGCAAATATGAAGCTCTAGTCTTGGTTCTGGAAGCTGCCAATAAGATAAACATAAAGAATTTAGAGGTCTATGGAGATGCTGAACTAATTGTGAAATAGGTAAATCGACATTACCATTCCAAGAACCTGAGACTGAGGTCCTACAGAAATTGCGCTTGGGATCTAATGAAAAATTTCTTCTCATCGGTAAAGGTCCATTTCATCCCATGAGTAAAAAACGAGCAGGCCGATTCACTGGCCAAAGTAGCTTCGACTTTCGCACCCCCTACCGCCTTCAAATTAAAATACCACATAGAGGTAAGACACATACCATCCATAACAAACAACATATGACACTGGAAGGTTTTTAAAGATGACGAATAGATCAAGAAGTTCCTAGAAATGGTGGATGATTTCTCCAAAACCCACATTGACCAGGAAAACCAAAACGATCATACCTGGATTATGCAGGAAGGGGAGGAACCCCAAGAGTTCCGAGAAAAAATTACAAATCATCGCCTTCTAGTGTTAAAAAGTAATCAGATCCCTAGGGGCTTGATACCCATGGAAAGGTTGTTTGATAAAAATGACGTGCCTCTGAATTCCACCTTCCAACCCCAACCAGACGAGGTCGAAGACTGTGACGTGGGCACCACCAAAGAGCCTAGGATAGTGAAGTTATCAAAGTATCTTCCTCTTGAGATAAAAAGCAAGTATAAGGACTTACTCGGGCGGTATAAAGATGTCTTTGCATGGTCTTATGATGAGATCAGAACCTACGACACCTCTGTGATCGAGCACAAAATAACTTTGAAACCTGGTATTAAACCCTTCCAACAGAAGCTCAAACAAATCAACCCCATTTTGTTACCTGTGGTTGAAAGAGAAGTGAAAAAACTGTTAGACACAAAAATAATTGTACCTCTCAGGTACTTTGACTGGGTGGTGAACTTAGTCTCGGTTAGGAAGAAAAATGGGGAGATCAGACCGTGCATAGATTTTATAAATCTAAACAAGTCCTCTCTCAAAGATAACTATCCTCTACCCAAAATGGATCACATTTTGGAAAAAGTAGTTGGGTCAAATAGGATTTCGATGATCGATGCATTTTCCAGTTATAATCAAATTGCCGTCAACGAGCATGATAAAGAAAAAACAACTTTCACCACCCCTTGGGGCACATTTATGTATGAAAAAATACCTTTTGGACATCGCCTTCATCGATGAAAAAGATAAATTTGTGGTTATCTACCTCGATGACCTGACTATCTTCTCCAAATTCGACGAAGACCATCTGCTACACCTAAAGCAAACGTTTGAAAAATGCCGAAAATTTGGTTTGCCTTTAAACCCCAAGAAGTCTCACTTCGCGATGCAGGAAGGTAAACTCTTGGGCCACATTGTGTCTCGGGACAGAATTAAAACCAACCCTAAAAGGGTGGAAGCTATAGACACCATAAATATTCCTAGGAATATAAAAGAAATTAAGTCATTTTTAGGAAAAATAATTTTTTTGAGAAGATTTATCCCAAACTTTGCTGAAATCGTGAAATTGATCACAGATATGCTCAATAAGAACATCGAATTGAAATGGACGGCAGAGGCTAAAGCATTGTTTGCACGCATCAAGAAAGTTATCAGCGAAGCACTCGTATTAGCAAGCCCTAATTACCTAAAGAATTTCTTGATTTTCTTGTTTGCTTCTGAACACATAGTGGCGGTAGTACTCCTCAAGAAGAATGAAGAGGGGTTCAAGCAACCAATAGCCTTTTTTAGTAAAAGTCTTAGATATGCTGAACTGAGATATGATATAATGGAGAAACAAGTGTATGCTATGGTTAAGGCTTTGAAGGATTTTAGAACTTACGTGCTACACTCCAAGGTAATCACATACGTTCCCACCAGTTCTGTGAAGATATATTGGTCCAGCCTGACAGTGATGGAAAGAGGGGTCGGTGGCTCGCTAAAATTCAAGAGTTTGAACTAGAGGTAAAACCGATGAAACTTGTAAAGGGACAAGGTTTGGCTAAGCTCTTGGAGGAATCAAATTTCAGAGCACTCAAAATAAATAACTTGCAAGGATATGAGGGACAGGGGGACGTAAGCGAGCCCGACGACCAAATAGTTATCTTTAGAATCGAAGAGAAGTTTGTCTTATCAGATTGGTATAAAGATATAGTGTCCTACCTATTGACCCTGAAATGCCCTAGCGATCTGTCTCCAGCTAAGGCCAGGAAACTGAAGCTGCATGTGGTGAAGTACTGCATATCTGAAAGTCAACTGTATTGGAAGGACCCCTTAGGTTTCCTACTGGTTTGTTTGGTAGAATCAGAAACAGAGGGGGTCATAAACGAATTCAACGAAGGAGCATGTGGAGGGAATCATGCCTGGAGGGAAACAACTTATAAAATCCCGAGGGCAGGATATTATTGGCCTAAAATTTTCTCAGATGTCAACATCAAAGTTAGAGCCTGTAACCCTTGCTAGTTGTTTGTAGGAAAAAAAAAATTCCCAACCCTACCTCTGGTTCCTGTCAAAACCGAAGCCCCTTTTCAACAATGGGGGTTAGATTTTATAGGCGAATTCAACCCACATTCCATTGCTCAACACAAATGGATCCTCACCACCATATATTATTTCACTAAATGGGTGGAGGCTATTCCCACTAGGAAGGCGACCGATTCGGTGGTGATAGATTTTTTGGAAGAGAGCATACTTTCTAGATTTGGCTGTCCTCGAAAGATAGTGATGGATAATGCCCAGGCATTCAAGTTTATGGCAATGGTCAACTTTTGCCAAAAATATAACATTGTATTGGGCCACTCCAAAACATATTACCCTCAAGGTAATCAGTTAGCTGAATCATCAAATAAAAGTTTGATTACCATAATTAAGAAGGTACTGAGGGAAAACAAAAGATCTTGGCATGTACACTTAAAATACGCCTTATGGGAAAATCAGATAGGTATGAAGAAATCCATTGGTACTTCTCCTTTTCAAATGGTGTATGGGACTGATGTGGTTTTACCTATAAATTTGGTGCTCCTTGTAATGAAGCTATGACAAGATGAGAGAGAAGAGCCAAATCAGGTCATAAGAAGAATAAATCAGTTGATCGAGGTCCAACAACGCAGGACCAAGGTGAACGCAAGGATGCAGAAATAATAGGACAACATGAAAGTGTTGTTTGATCGTAAATCCAAAAACAAGGATTTCCTCCCCGACGATTTGGTTTTGAAATGGGATTCTAGGAGGGAAGATTTGGAAAAACATGGTAAATTTGATCATATCTGGTACAAGTCATTCAAAGTCTCAGCTTTTGAAGGGAAGAATTCATTTCTGTTACAGAATTTGGATGGTGAAACTCTCAGTGCCCCTGTCAACGAGCATTATTTAAAGCACTATATGCAATAAATGAGTTCCAGATCTCCATTGTATATACCGGTTTGTTTTCTCTTTTCTTTTCATAAAATTTTTCGGTAAGTTCACTTTCATCTTGAATAAAACAGGTTGTTGCTTTCCTAGAAGTAGAGACATAATTTTTGACACCCAGAATCCCATAAATCATGAAGACCTGATACTCTTCATGTTATTTCATACAGGCCTCCAAATTACAGCCCAAACTGTGAAAGGAGAAAGGGACGGTAAGGTATCTAGAAATTGACCCACCCGAAATAGGTGACAAAGAATATTTTTTCAATAAGAAAATGAAGTGGTAAGGCAAAGGGATGAATTTCCGAAGTATCTGGGTTTTCAAACGAATATCAATTAAATGCAATAGTGGTCTCACAAGTATGATGTATTCACTCGAGTCAGGATTGCATGATAACATCCATTTTTGGGGGGCCCATAGCCTTCTCTCTTTCCCTTTTTCACCCTTGGTCCTTTCTCCTTAAGCTATGCCACCTGCTCATACCATCCACAGAGGAAAAGAGATTCTGCTTCCATTTGGGAAACCGGTGAACATCTCTAGAAGTGAGCTGGTCTTCACAGCTTCTTGGTCCACTGCTGAACAAGGCCATGCGTAGGTGGATCCTAACTCTCTTAAGTCTTTTAACAGTTTTCAAATGGTTAATTATTTCTCAAAAGAAGACCCCTGGAAATGAATTCCCCCCTTTTTTCCTACGGACTAGGGCATTGTGAAGGTTAAGAGAAAGTTGGTCCAGAGAACTCAAAGCAAGTTGATAGGCCTTTGTTTTGAATTTTACATAGATATCACTCGTGGTATTATTTATACAAATTGATTTCTCCCACTTCATTTTCCAAAAATAAAATATAAGACAGATGGTGAAAGGAAATTCATAATTGATTGCCCCCATCTAGTCCAAAGAGATGATGAAAGGAAATTCATAAAATGATTGCCCTCATCTCAGCATTTAAATGTGTAATTACCCTTTGAAGTGGTGAAAGGAAATTCAATAAAGGGGACTAGATAACTTCACCGGGGTACTGAATAGTCTCACTGGCAGTGAAGCAATGTCTAAGATATCTGTAAGGCTATCATACATAAATCATACTATGCTCTGGTAATTAACTTTCTCGAAATTGAATCTACATCTCAGGTTCATTGTAGGTCTCCCTGATTAAAAGCATGGATTTTACATCATTTTGATGCAAGCCAAAATCCACAGGACCTGTTGAAATTCCTAATATTTGTTTGGACCGTCTTGAGTAGACCCGATTTTAGTGTCAAGGAAGGGAAAGTTACCATGGACTGCAACTGAGCTTAGAAAGCGTTCTGGGTTTGAAATATTTCCAGAATTAAGTTTGAAACCTCAAGGTTCTCTCTGTATCCTCTTTCCCAACCAGTTTCTCAGAAGCAAACTAATGACTCCATTTATCCATACAGGCACTTGGTCTATTGTTCTTCTCGTCCTGCGATGAGGCGAGATCCCTAGTTGGAGCCACCTTCTTCTAAATAAGTGAGATGTTATATTTAAGCCCAAAAATCTAGTTTCAAGATTTTTCTTATTTCGTGATGCTACCCACTGTCCTTAGTATCTCGACACGTGAAGTGGCGATAATAGTTTTAAAGTTCACCCAAGTTAGTGTCAGGAGTAAATTACTTTAAACCTTAGATAAGCACTATTGTGATTTTGTGACTCGGCGATCACTCTCCCAAAAAGCAGTACCTTCATATCTCTGAGTCGCGAAGTCGCGATATTCATTAATTAAGCGTGGGTTAATTAGGAGCTTAAGTCAGATCACGAGTAATAAAGTAAATCACATCATCGCGATTTCGGGTTTTATGGGCTCAAAGGCTAGGTGTGAAATCTTCTGATACGATGAATGCCGAAAAAGGGGATTGAAGACTAAAACAAACTTAATTAAAGGAACTAAACTGGATTAATCAACGCATTAAACAACCTTTAACACACACCGTATACAGAGTAAGTTTTAAATGTTTTTGCATTTTTTCGTGTTGCGACTCGTCAAGCATTTATGTCATTTATTTGAATTGCAATGAGGTGACAGATAGTAGGATCTCATTTTCACTTCTAAATCTTTCTATTAAGCGATTTGACCGTTCTTTTGGCAAGGACACCCATGGGTTTAAATGACCAAGATAGAGAGTTTTTCCTTCATTATTTTAGTTTTCATTTCTATTTGTGTGCAAAACCATTTCACTAGGATAACCGTTGTTTTGTGCTTTCAATTTTTTCAACAGGAGGTCCAGCTACAGGTTTCTCTATCATGGCTCCATGAAAAACGTCCAAGGAATCTATCGAGAGTTCAGGTCAGGGATTAGACGTGGTTTATGATACCTCACCATGGAGTATTAATGTTTTCAAGACCTGGTCATATGTTTCCAACATTTTGCAATCCGAGTCTGTAAGATGTTCAGATGATTCTAGCGACAACGAGAACGACGACTTATCAACCAAATACAAAATCGTCACTCAAGCAGAGGTGCAAAAAATAGCAGCAAGGCCCCAACTTCTTTCGTATTGTGATATGATCAGGTGGGCACTGGACCATGTGGATATCCCAACCAGAACAATTATTAGCGAACAGAAGGTAACGATTGGGACTTTCAGGCTAGAACATTTGCGGGAAATGTATAAATTGTCACCCACACTGAACCTCACTCACAATGCTGAATTTATAGAAGGTTTCAAGAAGAAGGAGTGAGAGAAGTATGCAAGAACTTTGTCTGATCTGATCAAAGATTGGGTCTCACACCCCATGAAATTCAGGGCCGACACTAACGGGATCTATTCAATCTCCTCCTTGGAGCCACAATTCAAGTACATAGCAATGATGGCCTGCAGGTTGTATGGGAGGGAGGACACTACCCATTTTTTCCTCCCATGGGTACCGCTCATTCATACAGTTTCTGAGGGCTTCTCCTTCCACTGGGCCAAACTGTTGTCTGACAGTCTGACCAGTCGAATTACCGAATATCGAGCGGAGAGGGAAAGTAAGAAAGTGGCTTCATTCTTTATGTCTTCTTACATCATGGATGTCATCTACTTCATGACACCCTTCCCATTAATGAATTGGAGATGGGCTCCATCTAATACAGAGCCTATTCATGTCTACCACTCAAAGCTTTGGGAGGATAATGCCAAAGAATTTATTTATGAAATATTCAACTGGGTAATGGTGCCATTGCACGTCGCCATCTTCGGCCAACCACTGCCCAGGATCTCGGATAATGTCGTGACCAACCTGAGTAGTATGGAAGATTGGTACATAGAGGTGGAATTTTCATATATCAAGGTTTTTGACACTTCTATCCCCCCATATGCTCTACCACTATTTTTGCTAGATAAGCTATTATGTCGCGAGATCACCAGGCAGACTGTGCTCGGAAAAATAAGAAAAGAGCTCAAAGGAGTATTAAAGAAGGTATGGCCACCCTTCCCCATTCATATTGGTGCATATTCCTTGTTAAATTTTGACCATGCGAAAGCCGAGGCTATGGTTTTAGAAGAAATGAAGCTGGTGGATATTGAGTTCAAGAAGCACGACCCTAGTAAGGTTGTGAGAAATCACCTGTCGAGTTGTGGCCTGAAGAGATATGAACATGAGGATTCCCCTCATGATGAAATATTTTGGGGTGTGAGGTCCTACTTGGAAGTCCTGAGTCGGGTTCAAGCCCTGCCACTAGGAGATAAGTCCGATTTCTTTAAATTCCAAGAGCACCTGTGGAGTTGTCTCCCTCATATTTTATAAGGTGAAACCCCAAAGCTTTCGGTCACACATCAGACCGGGGTCAAAGGTTCAAAGGACTCGAGTCCTAACAAGTAGAAGAACCAAGAGAAAACAGGGGAGGCTAGAACGTTAGAGCTAGGAGCCAAAATCCCCTACCAATAGGAAGGAAACCCCAAAAAGAGTACACCGGGTATGCAGGCCCAAGGTCAAACAGAGACGCCCTCGAAGGGGTCGGGTGACTCATTACCGCTCATGTCAAACAAACCAACCATAGATGCTACCCCGAAAAAACCATCCAAGGAAATCGATAGTTCGATCGCCATTATCACACCCTTACAGTTCACAAAGGGGGATCTCGATGCGGGGTGGATCTTCAATGAATAACTGATGCCCATTTCCGTAGAGGAGCTACCTCCTAACGAATTTTTCTGTGATAAAAAAAGGAAGGTCATGGTGAGGCAAGGATTATATCAAAGGGAGGGTGTAATGGATAAAAAAATTTAAAATCATGACAGATGGAAAGGCCGCGAAAGAGGAAGAGTTCGTAGATGAGATAGCAGGAAGACTAGGGGCTTATGCTACAACAAATTAGTACTCAGTTGGAACTCTAAAGGCCCAGTTGAAACAAAAGAACCTCTTGATCAACAAGTTAGAAGCTAAAGTGGCTACTGCTGAAGCGAATGTTAGGGACGAGGTGAGAAAAATCCTTGAGCAAGCCTGAATAGCTGATCTACAAGAGATCAAGAAGCTCAGATCTGACCTTGAGCAGGTGCACCAGTCGGTGCAAATTAGCCAAACATAGGTAAGCCAGCAGGGGCAACAAATTATAGAGTTACAATCGAAATTGGATGTGTCCGAGAATAAGGTTTTAGACATAAAAATGTTCAGATTGCAGGCCGCTAAAATCTGACATAAGGTATTAACGGCTCAACAAAACCTACTTGTAAAAGTAGGAACCATTCAAAACCTTTTCCAGATGATAGATCAAGTGTTAGAAAATATTTCTTTGAGAGAAAGAGAAGTTGGGGTAGCTCGGGTCACTTTCCAAGACGTTGTTATAGCTATGAAGAAGATAGAGATGGTCGACATCTCCAAATTATCCATTGTAGAACAAACTAGAGGAAATATCTTGCTGAAGGTCTTGGAGAAAAATATATCAGAAAGCAGGGGGAAAGCTAACGAAGTGATGAATTCTTGTGAGGAAATTTTCACCCTAATAAGTAAAGGTTTGGTAGACCTTGACAAGGAAGGCAGTGTTGGGACGCTGGGAAAAATCAATATAGCTAAACACCTATTGGACATCGAAGAAAACATGGAGAAGGAACAAGTGGAGATATCCCAGATAAGCCAGGTTGATATGGCCCAAGTGGACAAATGGCTAGTAAAACCAAGTTTACAATTATGCTCCATCATCGTGGAAGACCAACAAGTAGGGGAAAGGTTTCCGCAATTGGCGAAAATATGTTACACCTTTGAGGCAAGCAACCAAACAGAGCCTTCCAGGTTAATATCCCAGTTGGTGGAAAGGTGTGTTATTTGCATCGAGCAGGTGAAGGGGCAGGTTTCTGGTGCTAAATAATGACAGTTGTTAACTCGTTCTATTTCTATAGCCAGAAGAGCAGAGAAAGAAGGTGCTCTACCCTTACGAGGGAAGACAAAGATAAGGAGATGAAACATTCCATTTTCTTTATTTGTAACTGACAAGTTTCTAGAACGATGAAAATTTTTAAATGTTCAGAATTTTTGTTTAAATAGGCATCGAGGAAGAGATGAAAGGGGCTTTTTTTTGGTGATAGATTGTAATAGAGAAAGTTATTTTGAGACAGGATTAATACAAAGCGAATTGAAGAATCCATATTTTGTCAAGATTGAGTTATGTTTTTTCCTCTGTTATTTCATGTCTCATGTCATTTTTTACATATATGTCTTCGATGAATGTTTTAGCTGCAATTTAGTATAACTTCTACTATGGTGATTAGTCTCTAGTTGTCTATTTATTTACATTTTTTCATCTGTATCGGCTACTAGAAGGTACAAGAGCTGTGAATTACTTGGATCTCTATATTATATGCTTTCATCAAAGTATTCCTTTCCTTTCTTCTTCTGCCACAACGTGGGATTTTTCTGAAATTTCTGCCCCACATTGTTGACAACTCTATGTTTTCTTACTCAGTCTCAATATTTTAACTCAGTTATGGAAAACGACCTTCGATTTCGTTAAACCCTTCATTTGAATTCACTAAATTCTCCTCGTATAATCTAAAATTGAAATAAGCATTTTAAAACATCAACCCTCTTTTAAAATCTTTGTTCTCCCCATGACTGTACCTATCGTAAGGCAACCCAACATCGAACCCAGCCCATCGGGGCAAAGCAACATCACTTTGAATCTTTTTTATACCATACTTAAGACTTCCATCACTCAGATAGAGATTGAACGTTCATGGTCCACCATCGAACGGGACATCAATATTCAAGAATATTTGGAAGTTAGGCAAAGACAACTCAGAGATCGACTATAGCCTCATCCCCCAAAGTTGTCTGCCCCCTTTTCTTTTACTCTTTTTAGATTCTTAGACTCTACACTTTATAGCCTTAAGTGTAGACTCAGGACCAACACCTTGCACATGCTCTTCTGTAGCTGCAAGGAAGAGATGAACCTCAAGGAGACACCCTGGTTATGACCTACAATAACGCGTCTCTGTCTCTCATCATCAACCAAGATCAACTGTTTTGTCTTATAGTTGAGTATTGCCTCATGCGATTCCAACCAGTGCATACCGATCACGACATCATAATATCCTAATATCGTGACATACAGGTTGGCCCTGGTGACAAACTCTCCTAGGTTAAGGCTACAACCCATAACCTTCCCTCAAACATTTTGTTTGGCTCTCGAAGCCATTTCTACAAATCTAAACTCATCCTATTCGACTGCCTTTAACTTAATTGTTTTTAGTGTTGCACCAGAAATGAAACTCTTGGTAACACTAGGATCTACTAAAATACTAAGCATCTGGTCAGCGACGGTACCTGATGTCTCGAGCAGAGTCGACTGGTGATCTTCCTGGAGGTTATTCACCGTTGCATGAATCTGATGGGCATTGCCCAAATCTCCCATGGTAGCGGGTCTGATTGATCCATATGCTCTGGTACTCACCCAGAACCATTCCTCAAATAGTTCCCATGACATGTCTTCTACTTCCATGTGCAATTGCGACAGGAGCATCTTCCATCATAGAAGAGCGCTCCCCTTCAGTTGAATGACCGCCCTGCGGACCTTCATGTGGGAGGTCATAATCATGAAGCATGAAGCACATTGTCTTACTCTCCAGACATGCATCGATGAATGAGCCTTCTGTGGAACTCGTGGACTTGAGAACTTATCCCTCTCGAGTTCTCGGTGAAAGCTAACGATACTGGCTAGGGTGCATTGTGGACCCTCAGGGGTATAGGCATCATGGCCTCATATCAATACAGATGGTTGATCAAGGCCTCTGACGTTGCATGGAAAGACCTTGTTGGACCATCATCATCCCTTATAGTAATAAAATCCAGCCCAAGGACTTTTTCTTCCCCTTAGGGTTAGACTCCAAGGACGTAGGCACTTCTGGAGGCATCGCACCTCCTTCCATGACACCATGTTGCGAACCTCTGTGGCATCCTCTAATCGAGATCACCGCATAGACACGTTAAAGTTTAATTAGCGCTAGGTTATTACTCAAGGTTTTACTGTAGTGGAAAGCATGGCTATCCACAATCGCAGGGTTGAACCCGCTCTGATACCATATGTAACGACCTTGCCGTTGCGACGACAAAAGTGAGATTTTTTTTTTTTTCCTTAATGTTGCATTATGTAATATACATCACAAATTAATAACATCATCATCAACACAATTTTCACGTATTTTATGGAACAACATCAATGCATTAACCATCGATTATGACACTAGCAGACACATCATCATCAAGAACTATGACACGCTTCTCAATGTAAAACACATTAATTAGTGGAATCCCCACATAGTTGCATTCTATAATTAATAACGACGCATAACTCATCTTACATCACATTAAACCAAGGGGAAATTGACAGAAATGTACCCTACCTAAATAATCCTTAAGCAATAAAGGAGTGTAAAGAGCAAGGGGCTTGCCTGAGAATAATAAATCAAGTGTGCAATTACCTCTTAGATCTTATATAGTTAACTACACATCCAGAAATATTCTAGGTGGATATAATGAGAAACTAAATTCCGTAAACACTAGGAGAACCCATAGATGATCAAACATTAAGTAACGCCACCCTTCCATTATACAACCATATATATAAACAAGTAAAGATCCTTAGTAAATCACGATTAATGAGGTCAATGACTCTTAACTAACCTTCATATCCATATAACAAACTTTTTAAGGGAAGATCAAGTCCTTATTTTAATGACCAATCAACTCGAGGTTGACATAATTTCATTGAGAGTATTTAACAAGGGACTCACACCTATTTAATCCAAGAAAGGAACTTCAAAGTTAACAACCATCTAACCAATATGAGAGGAAAAACTAAGGCGTTAGTAAAACTACAACATTCCAATTCTATTTGTGCCTCCCCTTTAAAGAACCCAAAATTTAACAAGCGGTAAAAGAGGGATTCAAGATAACCTACACTCGATGTAAGAAGAACTGAAAGGGGACCCCATCTGGAGTAAGTGTTGGGAGAATCACCACTAACTCACATGCTCTTGTAAGATAAACAAAGAGGGATCTTAAGTTGGACTTCCAACTTTCATGTTAGTTAGTGAACATAGCCTTAGATTTGCAAATTAGAGATAGGAAAATGTGAAAAATTGTAACTGTTGTTAGTAATAAAATATTGATTCCTGCCATTAAAATGACGGCGATCAATTATGAAGGTGTAGGTGTCAAGAAATACTGGTAGGAAAAACACCAAATCTGGACGAACAGAAACACTCCAAGGAAGGCTCCCTAGGAACGACGCAATTACTCGTTGGGGGTAACAATGCAGGAAACATGAAAATGATGGAGGGAAGGTAGCTATAGGTGAGGTCGCAATCAAACGAGGGGATAATATATCTCTGAATAAAAATGCCGGGGAAAAATTAGATGGTAAATAGCCACCAGACTAATTCAATTTTGGAAACCTCCGATGGAAAATCGCCATATTGAGAGATTCCATGGGTCGTTGGGATCTCTGAAGGAAAAATTGCTGTCAAAATTCGTTGCCCCTCACCCACCTAAAAGCATTGCTAAAACCACTCCTTGGTGTCCCAATATTCCCTTACAAATCTTAAATGACTTACGCCTTACTTAATTCCTATTTGAATTCATAAATAACAAGTTCCCAGGGCAAGATTCCTTACTAAGTTAGACATTCATATTTTTCTTTACGTTTCTCCTATTCTTTATCTATCCCCTATTACTTTTAAGTTTCCCTCTTTTTCCTTTTTAACTAAAAATAAATTTAGCAAGTGTAGATAAAACAACCATTTACCCTTTTTCCTCTTTAATTAAAAATTAATCTAGCAAGTGTAGATAAAACAACCATTTACCCTCTTTTCTTATTAAATTATCAAATTTAGATAAAAAAAACCCTTTCCCTTTTTAAAATTTTGATCCTCCATTATAATTTTGACTTTAATAAATAAATTTGAATTTCCTACCCTGCCTTCTTATTACATGTTTATTTATTATTATTATTATTTTGACCACAAGTTCTACTTAGACCTAGATTTTAATTTCACTAGGTTGGTCGACATTTTTACTAGGGAAATTTGTTTTTAAATCTTACTTATGACATCATTCATTTTAAGGCCGACTAGTTTTATTCACTTACCAGTTAAAATTGCGATGTGCCCTTCAGGATGCATTAGGTGCTCCAAGGGTGCCACTCGCCTCTTTCTATTTTCCTTGCATGATGTGCCCTTCAAGATGCACTACGTGCTCCAAGGGTGCAACTCGTCTCTTTCTGTTTTCCTTGTGCAACATGCCCTTGAGGACGCACTACGTGCTCCAAGGGTGCCACTCACCTCTTGACTCACTTTGGTAGACATTAAACCCTTGGAGTCAGTACTCTGCTAGGTGATCTTGTGGGACACTAAGGGCCTCTAAGGAATAAGGCCCCTTCCTTATTTCACACCCGTTAGAATCATCGCAAGCGACTGTCAAAATATTCCCTCACGACATCATGGGTCTTCTCGAACTAGGTAATCGTTAACCTACAGTTCGAGCCACGACGTGAGTGCTAGTAGGTTGTGGCAGGGATGATGCCACACCTCTCCCTCAATGTATTTGGTTGTCATGTGTGACCCATCTACTCCAAATGTGAGTCTAGTCGGAAAGCTATCATCAACCTGCATCTATCAATGAATCATGTCAGCAATAATAATCAATATTCATAACATCTAATCATATGTACATATGTCACATCAACAATATTCAACCCAATAGTCCACTCCCTAACTCGATCCACAATCCAAGGGGTTTCATCGATGCCTCTACATCCTCGAGGTCCAAAGTCATGCACACTCAGGAAAACCCAGTCAATAACACCTGTCTATGTAATACAACCAAATAACATATCATCAAATACATAATATCTCATAATCATAATCAAACGACCAATAGATATAATAACCCAGATCACTTGCAAGAAAGTGTCCTCAAAGAATAAGTTCGCTCAAATATTTCATTATGCCAAGATCTATCATCTCAAAATCAGATTGCATGGCATGTTTAAAATTGGTTAAATCAAGATTTCCAGTATATATCATGTCATCAATGTGAAAACATACAATCATAATTTTACCTTGCTAATCTGTTTTGGTGTATAGAGTTGGCTCATTTTGGCTTCTGCTGAAACTGTTTTTGATCAGGTAAGTGTCAATTCTTCTGTACCAATCTCTTGGATCTTTCTTTAAGACATACAAGGCTTTATTCAACCGATACACTTTGGATGGATTCTCTTTGAATTCAAATCCAGGTGGCTGATCCACGTAGACCTCTTCTTCTAAGACACCATTCAAGAAATATGACTTGACATCCATTTGGTATACTTTCCATTTGTGTTGAGCTTCTATGGCTTAGAGAGTCGTCACAGTGTCCAACCTTTCTACTAGAGAAAAAGTTTCACCATAATCAATGCCTGGTTGTTGTGAGAATCCTTTGGCAAGAAGTCTTGCTTTGTGTTTTTCAATCTTCCCCTTTTCATTGAGTTTATTTTTTTAAACCCACTTGACACCAATACTTGTCTTATGTCTGGGAAAATCAACAAGATCCCATGTCTTGTTCTTCTCAATGGAGTACATCTCTTGGTTCATAGCTTGAACCCGATTTGTCTCTTTAGCTGTCTCTTTAAAGGATGTAGGTTGACATGACATTAATGCAAAAAAGACTATGTTGATCAATATCATCCAATTGCTGATGGATTTCTCTCAAGATTTGAGTTCTCTAATTTTGAAGTTTAGAGGATGAATTTATGCTTGAAGAAGAGTTTTCCTGTGGAATTTTAGGCTGTGATTGTACCTACAATCATGGAAGGGCAGGATGATGTGTTTGATGTATTGAATTTTCTATGTTTTCAGAAAGTGGCAGCAATGGATTTTGACTATCCATAGGACGATTTTTAGAATCACTCCAGAATTGATTCTCAAGAAATTTGACATCTTTGCTGAGAATTAGTTTCTTTGAAATTGGATTGTAGAGTCTGTAGGCTTTGTATGTCTCACTGTAGCCAACAAAAATGAATTTCTCACTTCTATAATCAAGTTTCTTCCTTAATTCAGAAGGTATGTGAGCGAATGCAATACATACAAATGTCCTAAGATGAGAAACATTCAATTTTTTTCCCACTCCATGATTCTTGAGGGACCTTCATCTTGACACTAGTGGTTGGGGATCTATTTAGTAGATAGAGAGAACATGCTACAACTTCAACCCAAAATAGATTTGATAGACATTTCTCTCTGAGAAGGTTGCTTGCATTGTTCATTATAGTCTGTGAGATCGGAAGAGCGTCGTGTAGGGAAAGAGTGTAGATCTCGGTG
>CBVK0100485625.1:0-18352 GCA_900067695.1 Picea abies
GAGTGGCACCCTTGGAGCATGTGGTGCATCCTGAAGGGAACGTCGCGCAAAAGAAACAGAAGAAGAAAGTGGCACCCTTGGAGCACGTGGTGCATCCTGAAGGGCACATCGCGCAAAAGAAACATAAGAAGCGAGTGACACCCTTGGAGCACATGGTGCATCCTGAAGGGCACGTTGTGCAAAAGAAACGAACGAGGCAAGTGACATCCTTGGAGCATGTAGTGCGTCCTGAAGGTCACGTCACACTGATGATGAGGAAGAAATAAACCTAGACGGCCCTAAGACATTAACACCTTAATAAATCCTTAAACAACTCCCCTAACCAATTGTCGCCTAGCTCCGAATCTAAGTCCTAAGACTAACAATTTTCTAGGGTAAAACTTTTAGTGTAACCTTAAAGAAAAAGGCCCTAGCATAAAAATAAAAATTCACACAAAAACCCACTTAAGTACTAGTTGGGTCTTCATAAAACTCTTGGGGTAAATGAAGAGAGTAAGGATTTAAATGAACTAAGGGATTTAAAAAAAAAGTGCAAAGAAGAAATTAATTCCTAACGTGTGAAAGAACACAAGATATTAAATAAATAAAAAATAGGGATTAGTTACTCTTGTATTCTTTCTATATGAGACATTATACATCTTTTGTCTTTACTTAAAAAAAAAAAAACTTGTGTCTTTAACTTTTCTTCTTCTAGGTAATAAAATTCAAAACATTTTTTTTTCTTACCATATTTAATTTAAAATATAAAAACATGTCCACCACTTAAATGATTAAATATAAAAATATGACCACCACTTAAATGAAGATTTATTTTTGTGATTATAAAGTACAAAGGTAAACCACAACCCACTAAAAATGGAAAACTTCATTAATATAGTTAATTTGAAGGCTAATAATTAATAAAATTATTTAAAGTGCGGGAGTATAAGAGTTATGAATTTAATAATAAAATGAAAAGATTAACTAGCGCATTTACTTTTTGGTTTAAAAAAAAAAAAAGGGATTAATAAAAATAGGGAAATGAGCCTTTAACAAATTTAAAGAAAATAATTTTGGAGAAACGTGGGGGATGAGTGACACTTATAAGACAGAGAATTTTTAGAGGGTTTTCAGAAAAACTCAAATGAAATGTGATTTAGGGCAAGAGGGGGTCTCAAAATTCTATAAAAGGAAGGAAGATGAGGAAAATGGAGGGGGGTGAGGAGCGTAACGTTATGCTGCCAAATTTGGACTGGACTGATTGCTTGTGAGGAGTTGGGATTTTCTCAGCTGGGATTAGAGTGGTAGCTCAACCTTGGAGGCGAGATGGGAAGCTAGGCATACCTTCTGGATTTGTGTGGCCCATTTGTGGCTCGGGGGGCTAAGGGGGAAGCAGAGTACCCCTAGAGATTGGTTGGGAGGTACCGGTGAGGTCTCTACGGTCGGCGAGCGGGAGCGGCACGGAGTGCGGATGTCGTTTGAAGCGGGAGTTAGGAAACAATATGAATTCTATTTTAGTAGGATAGAATGCATTATGATTTCTGTTTTAACAGATGCAAATGGATTGAATGACTTATTTTGATTATTATTCGGCGAGGATAGTTGTAACAACTGTAACTGTTGTTTCCATTTTAAACTCTCATGTGACAGGGTAATATTGATGCAAATCATGTACTGGTTATATTACATATAATTATTTGGTATGGAATGCCATTGTTAAGTTTTTGAAGGGTTTCTTGTTAAGATAGTGGCAACAACCATGTTTTTGTTTAATACCTAAGAACCTAGCCTTGCACTCCTCCTTGTGTCCTCTGTGATTCTTGGCCATTCATGGGCTTTTCCACTCTGCATTATTTTCACCTCTAGTGCAGGGCGATCTTACAGTCTGGTCTGGTGCGTTTTATAATCTCTTCTGCCTCCCTCCCCACTTTAGCACCTCTGCAAATTTCTGAGGTAGCGATTCACCTTCTGCGAATCCTTACCTTGACTTGTTGTTGGGTCAATACACCTCATGACCGGGTTCTGGGATGACCCTCTCCCCTCGGATTCACACACCTAGACTCTGCCAACTTGGGTTGTGGTTGTGTTCTCGGCGATGGGGAGAAAACACATGGATTCACTCACCGTCCTCTGCAAATTTTTGGGTTCCAATGCTCTGGAGGATGCCCCGATTCCCCACCGTCCACTGCAATCATTTTTGGGTTCCAATTCGCTGGAGGACACCCGATTTTCCTCACCCTTCTCTGCAACTTGTGTCTTCAAACGCTGGAGAGTACCCGCGTATTTCGACCACCCAACTCTGCGTTGTGGCTTTATTCTTGCCTTGCAATTCAGCTTGTGCGTCCACATTGATGGCGTGTCCTTAATACCTCTGCGCCTTAAAGTATTCGTAATAACAACCTCTGCACCTTGTTATCTCTACGCATTTAGTTTCATGACCATGCCTGAGCCTGGCACGATTTGATCTCTACGTTGCTGGCACAAACCCCCACACATCTCGCTGTTTGGATAGGAGTGATTCACACCTGTGCGTCCTACCGTTGACAGAGTATCCTTTACACCTGGGCGTCTTGTTGATTGGGGGCAGAATTTAATACCCTTGCATCTTGCAGAATGGGACATAATTTTTATACCCTTTCGTCCTTACCCTTAGCGAATGAAGGTTTTATTCCAACGAACAAATGTCGTGTTATTTAATTGCCATTTATTTATTTCATTGCTATTTAAATGGAGGCTATTCATTATTATAATTTAGTTTCTAAATACTTAACACAGAATGTTAGCGAGGGACCTGGGACAGTTCAACGATAGCCCTAGAATTCATTTATATATTTTTATATTTAAAAACTGATAGGTAGCACCAAAATTTATTTATATCTTGCCAGAATGCCGAATATACTAGGTGGTTGGTATTGATTGCCTTTTGATAGAGTCTCTATTGAGGTTAATTAAATATGGTGGTTTTATTATAGTTGTCTCGTTTTTTTTAGTTCTGCCTATCTTCACAAAATTATGACATTGATATATTCTTGAATGTGAGTGGTTTTATTACAACTGGCTTATATTGTTAGTGTGGGAATAATTCTGTTTTCCTTTAAAAAAAAAGGCTTGATAATTACATATTCCAGCAAATATAAAGAGATGTTAATTTTATTTGGTTTTAGGATATGATCAATGTAAATAAATGGTAAGGTTAATGTCAAGTGATAAATGGAATGTTAGCATAAGGTCCGGTAATAGATTGTTATATTTGGGGGATGCGTAATGTTACTGTAGTTTAATTTTAATGTTATCTTAATGGCAAGGTTATGGCAGTGTAAATGCAGTGTTGATAGTGTTTTAAGTTATGTAAATTTTGTATTAATAACATACATGAAGTAAGGTGACAGATAGTTATTGAAAGGTTATGAGAATATCAAATGTGATGTTGTTGTGGAAAATTATTGAAGTTTTATGGTATTGGTAACATACAAGTTGTAAGGAGATTGATAAGTCATGTGCAGAGTTACTGTAATAAGATTGTGGCGTGGTTTTATTCCAGGGTAATGTTGTTAAAATTGTTGGAGTAGTTAACTAAATGTAATGCCTTCGAACTAAGCGCAATCTGTTGTTAGGAGTTAGTACCTAAGGAATAGAAATAAATTGAATTGCACTATTTTCAAAGGTGGATTGGGTAACACTTGTTTAATGGAAATTAAATGGAGTTTTTCGCTGGTAATTAATCACTGTTGAGTCTTAGACGTTTCCTTATCATTAATGTTGGTTGGTCATTGTCTGAGTCTTTTCGTCTTGCGTATCCGTAGAGGACAGGGTCATTCTCGTTTTGTTGTTCTTGGTTGTATTAACTTCGTTGCTTGGTCTGTTTGTGTCGGGCGAGATATAGACACCTCCATTTAGCCTTAGTATATATGTCTATGTGTGTGATTATTGTTGTGTAAAGAATCCAGTGCCGTATCAAGAGTCTCTGGCCCTTTAAAGGTAGGGTTTCCACTCTTACGACACACCTGAGGGGATTACTAGTTTATGCCTGAGCAGTTGGCCAGGAGCCTATCTGACCTTCTCTCTCTCCGGAGCAGAGAACTAAGATTAAACGCTCTGCTTTCCTGTGCAGAAATAGTAAAATATACTACTATGGATTCTTCCTTTGTGTTCGTACCGTGTATAACCCAGTATGTCGTTAAACGTTTGTCGTTACTTGTGGTGCGCCTTATGTCTATGGTCATTTATTGTTGGAAGTTACTTGTTGTGCATATTAAATATTCTTGTAGTGATCATCGTGGTTACATCTTGTTGGTTGTCGGGTGGCGATGTAGAGTCAAGTGTGTATGTCCCTTTTACACACGCGCACACACCTTCAAAAAAACAATTTGCACCTGTCATCAGAGTCGTTGATGTAGCGAGGAGGACGTTACAGATAGATCTCACCATGTGTATACCATCCACTCTTGTCAGCCATAATTATATTATAGTCATCATCGATTATTTTACCAAATGGTCAGAGGCTATGCCTACCTTTTCCAATGGCACCAATATTGTGATGTTTTTCATATTAAACCATATCATTGTTGGATTCATTGTACCCAAATCAATCGTCACCAATCATGGATCACACTTTTGTCACAACATGATGACCGAACTAGCCACTTTTTTACATTTTGACCTGAAACACGCTGCCCCTTAATATCCCCAAGGAAATAAACAAGTTGAATCTATCAATAAGATACTCAAAAAGATTCTCTAATGGATGGTAGGGAAACATAAGTGAAACTTTCACCTTATGATATTTTTGACATTATGGGCATATTGAACTTCAAAAAAAAATGTTGTTGGTTTTACAACCTTCCAACTCATTTATGGGATAGAAGCAGTGCTTCCGATTGAATGAAAAATACCCTTCCTTAATATTGTTATAAAAATCCTCCCTGATAAATTTGCCTAGGAAGAATAACTACTTTACTTGTCCCATATCGATGAACTCCAATGAGAAGACACCATGGCTAACGAGTCACATAAAAAATGAGTTAAATCCTAGTATGACTAAACTGTACATCCTTGAGTATTTTCGGAAGGAGACATGGTATTGGTTTATGACCAAGACCACACCAAGTTAGGTGCAAGAAAATTCAAACCATTATGGCATGGCCCCTATGTCGTTAAATGTAGATTACAAAAAGGATCATATGAGTTAGCATATTATGAGATAAATATTTTTTCTGAGCCTCACAGCGGGTTCTAAGTCAAAACGTACTATGCATAAACTTAGCACTATATAGTTATTTTGTATTATATGTATGATATCATGGTTTGATATATTTGTTTTCCTCTGAGTGATGTAGTTTGTTGGTATGTTAATCATGCTTGGTGCTTTATTGGAAGATGTCGACGACCTCTTCTACCTATATTGGATATGCAGTTGGAGCTAGATACAACACCTGAAACATCACTGCCTCTTCCTGGGTGAGTTTTTCACCCACAAATGAACTGGTGAGTTTAGGAGACATCTGCCTCCGTCCTGCGACCAAAAACATTGCAGAATATAGTGCGTTTATTTAAATTTTGTCTAAATCTTCAAAATTAGGCATTTTTCAATTGATTGTTAGGTTGGAATCCCAGCTTGTAGTTTCACAATTAAACTCAAAATAATTTATCCGACACCCTCTTATCTTTCAAAAGTATTTGGGGGTTCATCTCCTTGAGAGAGCATTTGATTTTATTTATTATGAACATATCCCAATGGAATTCAACTGATTAGTTGACCCTTCAACAAATTATATATTGAATAGAAATGTACAACATTAAGAAAATTAATCCACCAAGCATTTATGTACACATGAGTAAAATCCACAAATTAAACATCCATGTATATATAGAGAGTGTTTAGAATACATCATAAGTGTAGCATCACAAAATTGGGTCATATTACCATACATCTGACTAGAAACCACATAGGAATGTAGGACACAAATTGTAAAGATATAATACTAATCATCATGTGGAGGACTATGTACATGATAACACATCACATCCCTAGGAACCTTCCGTAGGATGCAGGAAAAGGTGCCACCTACACTAAAATTATGCCTCTGTGCTTATGGAGGAAGATCATCTAGTTCTGGTACCATAATCTCGACAGTCAATTTCTCAAGGTTCACCTAGAGATCCTCTAAAAGTTATTCACGGGGCCCTATTCCCTGATGTAATTGAGCCACTCCCATGTACTGCACATGTTGATCAAATGGTGACATTCCCCCTAGATGAACTGGTTCATAATCTGTAAAACCCACAAGATTAGTCATTCTACACAAAAAAAAAATCATATATTTTAAAAACACAAAAAAAAAAATCAAAAAATCGAAAATATTTTAATAATTGTTTTTCCAATCATTGTTATCGAGATCATGATTCCATCCCTCCCCATCAGGAAGGAGCATTCTTGGGTCCCATAAATAATCCACACCCCTATAATCATAATCCTCTATGCCTATCATTTGACCATACCACCAACCGAATAAATCTTCTCTGAAATTTGGTTGTCGACCTACCCTGAGACATGACAAAATCTTGATTCTTTGTCAATTTTTCATGGCAAGATCTCTCATTCCACCGATAATCCATGCCACTAAGGGGCGTGAAGAAGGAACCTAATTGAAAAATAATGATAACAGAATTGACCCATATCAAAACTACATATGTCCTACTATCCTGCATTTGGTGAACTTCTCCTTCATCTTCACTAGAAGCTATGAACACCAGTTATATACAGTGGGACTTAGACACATCATGAAATAAATGAAATGGATCCTCAAAGCCAATTGAGGCCCTGTAATACCTATTTCCCATGTGATAGTATATAAATTGGTCTACAATGACATGCTTGTAACCTGTGCGATTGGAAGCTTGTTTCTTCTCTTTCTCATCCCTGGATGACAATACTTCTTTATATAGGAACTAATTGATTAAATTTAAACTTCCTTGACTCCAAATAGTATCATCATGTCCCCTTGTCATGATAATCATGTGATATTCAATGTCAACACCTAGTGTCGAAGCATGAAATGATGGTCATCAAGATCTTTCATCCCTATCAACCGCTCTAACATAAATGGTTTTGCTCTCATACTCTGACACAAAATGAACTTGAGAAACCCAAAATCTCATAAAGAGTCTAAATTTTGTGGGTCTTCCATGGAATAATTATCATTAAGTTCATGCTCCCTCTCTTTCAATTGACTCATGACTACAATACCTACCAAAAAACATGAAAATATCATTAACACACATACCCATAAACCATAAACAAATAATCATTCAACAAAACTTTCAAATAGACCCGATTGCCCCTACCCTTGCAAGACCATCTAGGCATGGTCACTCCCTTATTCTTTCCACATAGTGACAACTTATTTTTGGTCATTGGTTGTTGGGAAATATCCTTGTACATGGAGACCATTCTTGGTTGGTTGCCCCCTCACCAATTGATGGAAGCGACCTATCACTACCATCACTTTAGCAACAACCGGTTGCCCTCATCCTTTGGATACCAGGTGACGAGGGCTTCATGGATGCTGACGGGATATAGGGTCTCATACGACCGTGTACACTCGGGATTTGCGTGCCTCAATACAAGAAAAAATTTCAACAAAATGGGAAACAAAAATATGGTTTTGATAAGTTAAGTTCAAATTACTAACATGAAAGGTAGAAACTAACAAATATATGGCCCAAGATCTCAAAATAAATGCTACAAATTTCTCCACAAAGAATATCCTCTACACGTTTTTACTAAGGGTAATAAAACAGATAAGGTGAAAAACCAATTTTCCCGAAATAATTACTATTTTGCCATTTTTGGAAAAATAGTCTTTAAAATAACCCTTCTCACAATAGAGAAGTTAATTTTTTGTTTTCTCGGGAGTTTATTTTTTAAAGTTTTTTTTAGTCTTTTAGGCTACAAATTAGCATTTGTTATTATCGATATGGAATATTCTCCCATTATAATGTCGATTCAACTTTCAACAAGTGTGTTGAAACTTGACATTTAGGATTAGTGTTGTGGTTTCTTCCCCTTTTCTATTGCATGCATTTGGCCACCACTAATTCCCCTCCTTATTCCTTAAGTTAAACCCCATTCAAAATGTGACATTATCGCTTCAATTGTTTTCATGTCGTATTTTGAGTGGTAGAGCCTACCATTCATGGGCATCCTAGATTAGCAACCGTTACTATAATTTGATGCCTATGCTGCAATGCTAGTGCCCTGGAACCCTCTATAGTGATTTATGTTTCGAAATTGAGCCACATTCACTCTCTTTCCATAATTTTTATCCTTTCTGGATAGGGTTCACAATACTTTATGTTGTATTTGAATGGTCACACCTATGGTTCCGTTTCACTACTTCACGATGATATATCATTGCATTCTTCCATTTCTGACCACAATGCAGGCATGCTTAATTGCTAGCCATCTATTTTACACCATATATGAAACCTATGGATGAGAACCATTGTTATGAGTGGCCATCATTTTCCATGTCTTATTGTAGTACATTGCTTCAAGTCATGTTCATTATTCCCGTAACTTCATCACAATCTACTCATTTTCTCGAGTTGAGATTATTATTACTCCTTTGTCATGCTTGATAACCAACCATGAAAAAGGTACACCCTGGAGTATCCATCAAGATCTTTTCATACTCCCTAAATGTGAAAATATTTCGATGTGAAATTGTCTTCTTTCACACTTGTTAAATGGATTTGAAAGGATGGATATTCGATGCACATTTACCCCTTTCCGGACAGGATGGACTAATTACAAAAATTGATACTCTAGTAAACTTTGGCTAGAAGAGTTGTCCCTTGTATTCTTTTATCCTTTCTCGGGCTTGGGAGAATAAATTTACAAAAATAATCAACCTTAGAGTATTCATTTTCCTTTCAGGACGTCTAAACATGAAATGACGACTTGAACACTATTCTCTAGCTCGGGCGCAACAATAAATCTATAGGTGAAAACATCGAGCATAGTTTTATTTTCTTTTGTGCTCATTAATATGAAAAACGGAAAAAGAGTGAGGGTTTTTCCTCTAGTCATCCTCAAAAATGGTAGTCACCTATCAAGTCACCCTTGAAAAAATGATAGTCATCAGCTTGTCGACCCTATCTCATTATCTAGGTTTGAAATCTAGAAAAAAGTCAGTACCCTCAGGCTTACACACATCAGTTGCAAGCTTCCTTGCATTTTAGTAGTGGGTTTACATCATCGACTCTCGCTGAATAAATCTATGGGTGTTCGATAAACTCATTTATTCACATCCACTATATTGTACTATGTATATTTGGGTTCATCATCATCATCAGTGGATTGCCTCTCATCTCTTAACAATATACATCAACGGCCGGTAATCGTACAATTTCTACCATTGTAGACATCATCCCATTTATTCACATGTTGTAGATTCATACCATTTGTATTTGTACAAAGACCTTATGTCAAGACCATTCATTCCTTGATCTCATTCCCTCCCAAGGTGCGATGAAATGATACATGAGTACATCATACATCACTTAGGAACTGAGTAATCTCAATGATTTGTATACTATTCCATAGATCAACATTTGTACTTGGTATTGGCTATGCTCTCACTTGTAACATGGATCCATAGTATATTCTTTAGTGGTCATGATCTATCTACTTGTGTCATGTATGGATATGCAATGTATTTGTTGGTGGATATGCTTAGCTTTTATTATTGAGCATGAGTATTCACACCTCGAGGATGTCATTATTTATGATTGATGGTGGTTTCTTTCTAGGTTCCTTTGCTCAAAGATCTTTGATTTTATTGTAAAGTATTTCTTCCATTTGATACCTCTTCGGACCTTACACTTTAGGGGGAATCTATGATACAATTATTTTCCACTTAATCACTTAATGGGCATCATCCAAGATTTAGTAGTCTAAAACACTGAGTGATACAACTTTTCCCTTGAGATTACAACACTTTTTTGCATGGTCGTTGGTGACCCATTTTCAACCCGTGACCACGAAGTGTTGGTCACTTCCTTTTCTCCTACAAGGAGAGATCGTTTTCTTCCTCTCCTCTTGAAAGGAACAACCGGTCACTCCCTACAAGAATGCAGGGTGTGACCAGGTCTATTAATCCCTCTTTAGGATTGGTTTCATGAGATGATATTGAACAATAGATTTTTCATGGTTGGTGTTATCACACTAAGTTTCCTTGTGTCTTTTAGCCCTTAGTTTTACGTTTTTTAAGCCTTTATATTTTTAAATTTTTCTTTATTTTCTTAAGTGTGATTTTCTTAGGTTACCTTGAATAAATAAAGGCTTGAGTATTGGCTCATTTTTTGACCCTCACATATATTTTTAGCCTAGGTTCATTTTCTTGGCTAATGGTTTGAATCACCTCATGACTTGACACCAAGCCCGACTCATCCCGTGACCTTCATGACTTGACATGTCACTCTTTCCACTCATACCTTTATATCCTTTCCATGTTGTCCCTATGTCCTATTAAAATTGGTCAAATCATATTTTTGAAAAGGAGCTCTGCCAACTCACTAGGAGTTTCTGTAGTGCACTCCTCGTCCTTTATTGGTTGCCATGATTCATCATCATTTCACTAAGGTCATGTTATACCTTGTTTTCATCACCATGGTTAGTTAAAAAATACATTCGAAGATTTGATTTTAATGAGTTTGTTAATGATTTTAAATATTTGAATGTTATCAAACTCGGTGCTATTGAAACTAGCAGTTTAGACTAGTTGTAGACAACACTATGTGATTAGTTGTTGAGGTGTATTTGGATGCTAAGGTGGTCATGGTGATATCCTAACTTGTTTTGGATAATCAAGTTGTCATTACTCCTCCAGATATTACATGGTTTCCCTCCTTTGCATAGAGAATTCATGTGATAGTTGTTGCCTACGTTTTGGTAGCAACTATGTCTGCAAATCACTCCCTCCTTCACCCCTCTCCATCCATAATATCCCTCTCACATACTTGCAGCCACCACACCTAGTTTTTAGTTATCAAACACACAATTTAATTTTGTTCATGAGTGCTGAGTGCCCGAGAAAACATTTTTTCCTTGAATACGCACTGCGCTACCGAAAATTTCTACTGAAACTTCATTGCATTTCCCCTGCTTCCTCTACTATTCGGATTGAAGTGCTTTTAGATAGGTTTTCAAAGACCATTGTAGTAGTTGTTTTTCACTATATTTCTATTCTTCAGTTTGAGATCTACAGACAGTAAGGGAAGGGAAATTTCCATTTCTTGCTTTCTAAAATCCCTCAAAACAATGTGAGCTAGAGGAGAATCCTAGGAAAAAACAACCATTGTTCACTATCATTCTCCCATTGAAGTCTGACTTTGTTTTCTCTCCTAGACTTCATTGCACCATATCCTTTGAAATCTTATATGGACCCATAAAGAAATATTAGAAGAAGAAATATCACAAGGGAGGCACTATGGTCAGAACTAAACCCTGAGACATGCACCTATTTGATGTAGAGCCAATGGTTAGTGAAGTTTTTCAAAGGGTGGGTTGTCTCTCATTTTTCCAAAACATGCAGAGAGGACATCCTAAAGTGGCAAGGCAATTTTTCTCACATTTTTATGGCCTTAAGACTAAGGTAGGAGATCAGGAGGTTGAGGTGTCTAAAGCCTCTATTACAGTAGCCATGGGGATTCCTAACAAAGGGGAGAGATGGTTTAAATCCATGACATTGAATGCTTCCTTCTCTAAGCAATTCCTTAAACCATATTATCACACTGACAACTTGTCGAAGGGGGGTGCCTAAAATTCATCTAGTTGAAGGTTTTGACAAGATGTTGAAGATCATCTAGAGATGCTTCACATGTGAGGGAAGATTTAATATGTTATACCAATACCATATAATAATTGTACTTCATTTTACTAGTAAAGATGAAATGAATATCCCTTTCTACTTGTTGAGGAGCATGGTGAAAATGTCTGACAGAGTCCAAGAATAATCCAAGGTTGTAGATACTAGTTTCTTTCATTCTGGATTGATCATAATGTTGGTAATGGAATAATTGATGAAGAGGAACATTCCTTGGGATCAATTCATTGTTTCTACTCACATGAAGTTGGACACAACTTAAACTCCTTAGTCAGAGATGAAAAGTCCTTTGCCATCTTCTAGTGATGCTCCAACAGAAACAAGAAAGAAAATAAAGAGTAAATCCATTTCTCAAGTAAAATAGGTTGTTAAAGAAGTTTAAGAAGAAAAAAAGGAGGCATATCATTCTCCACATAGAGACTCTTCACGTCCGCCTGCACTAGAATTGGAAGAGGCCCCTTCATGTAATAAAACCACAACCAAGAAAGAAAGAAAGTTGAATTTCTCTTCATATCCCTCAACATCTCAAACAAAAGTCAGGAAACCTTTCACAAGATCATCATCTCTCAAGGAGATTGTTGAAGCACAAGTTCTACCAAAGGTTTCTATTCTGAAGAAAAAGAGAGACAAGGGTGAAGGCGCTAAGAAGCCTATTGAGATGGTAGATAGATCCCCTGTACAATAGAAAGATGAAGGTGAATCCATGAAGAATAGTATTTAGATTATCAACATAATCACTCCACCTACCAATGACACCTTCAAAATATTGATTAGATAGCTCAGGGAGGCTAGGAAGGAGGTTGCTCGCTTGAAATCAAAGGGTGTATCCAAAAGAATTAAAATGAAGGATCTCATGGATAATTACAGTAACACTCTTGATTTGGAAATATTTTCATATAGAAGAGCTCTTCCTCTCCATAAAAAAATCAAGAACCTCTATAGGCAAAACAAAGACTTTCAGTCTCAGAACAGAAAACTCAAGGCAGAATTGTAACACTTCAAGTATGAAGTGTCATAGAGGAATTTGAATGTGTTGTTGAAGATTCCATTGAAAAAGAGAAACCAATAGTGAATAAAATAACACCTGCAGTTAAGAATCTTATCATTACAAAAGGAAAGCATGCTATTGTTCCAGAAGGAAGTCCTCCTTCCATAAGGAGTGCTAGGTTGATGAAATGATTGGAGGAATATAATCTCCATTTCCAAGAGTAAGTAATCAAGGATGAATTGTTTTTTTCCACCTATACATGCATCTACAGTCTTCTAACCTATCAACTCAAATTTTTTATTAGTCTCATCATGCAGAAAGACACAGACATTTCGTAGCGCTATGGCACTGTGGAATCGTCTATTTTAGCATGTCCTACCAGTTTGATACCTACAATGACACCAAATATTCTAAGATTGAACTTAGCGATGGCACTACAAATTGCACAAAAATGCTACCAAATATCCTAAGTTGCGTAACTATGGTGCTACCTAATTCACAGGGATATTACAGTGGCACTACCAGATTATTTTTGTAAAGGATGCTACCAATTTTGTAGGACCGGTTCAGTGTTGGCACTACCGAATTGCACATAAAGATAATCAGTGTTGGCGCTACCAAATTGAACATAGGGATACTCAGTGTTGGTTCCAAGGAATTGCACACAGAGATACACAGGCTCGACGCTACCAATTCTGCAGGCTATTTTTGGATCTGTGCTACAAAATGTGCAACGCATTTTGTAAAGGCCCTAAAAAAACTTGCTACCCAGTGTGCTACTGAACAATGCTACCAACTGGTACCTGGAATCAAGGGGTTCAAGTTTATCACTTAGGTGGGTGGATGATGATGCAGAGAAGGGATAAGATCATAGGTGGTAGCATGATGACAACTTACACCTCTATAGGACACTTGGCATTAGAAAGAGATGTGCTTCAATGAAGACAATGTCAGTTAAAAGTTTGTTTGATTGATTGCAAACATGTTTATTTTTTTATAGCAACGTTTTTAGCACAACTGTTAGTTTGAATAACTGATTTGGAGAATCCTATGGGAGGAAGGCCAGCTCGCACCTCTAGTTAGTGACTTTTCTATTGTGTTATAAATAGATATTCCAAATGGTTTAGTAGGTTCAAATGGTTGAGATATGCTCCCTTATTGTAATATTTTGATGAAGCATACTGGTTCTTTGGTTGTGTACTTGACTTGAGAATGTTTTATTAATATAAGTCAGTTTCACTTATTCCATCTTATTGCCCCTTATAATTAAGTGTTCATGATTGAATGATTCACATGAGATTTTTATTGTTGTATTATGATGAATGTCTGATTATAGTATTGTTATGATGTTATTCAGTTTTCCTTAAGATTTGAATTCAAGAAGATCTTGTGTTTGAAGTTTTTCCTCCTTAGGCTGCTTGAAGACCTGATGTCTATAGGAAACCTATACATTTCCCTCACTAAATTATTCCTTCTATTCACTTTTACTCCCACTCACTGACGGAAGTTGATCAAGACCTCAATTTCCTGTGCATGCTAGCCCAGATTTCTGAGTTAGAACATTATTATCATGAGTCTTATCAATTTGACCTTTTAAACACTCATTTATATTTACATATAATCTAATGGGTACTAGGCTTATCCTCTCTACAATCTAAGGGTGATTCCTAGTGCTAACAATTGGAACTTGAGAATTTTTTCATCTTCTTCCTAAAATGTTATCCAAATTTCCCTTTGATCTTATCTCTACTATGTTATAAATAAAGGGAGTCTCTCATGGAAAAAGGAGAAGGAAAAGATAAAGTATGGTTATGTTGGAAGATTAATCATAGATCTTGGGTAAGGAACATAGTTAGAGATTCAAATTATAAGTTGTTTCATTTGCTTAATAGAATATTGTTAGGGACCTAACCGGCCTAACCCCTCAAGTGGGTAGAATAATATATTTCCATGTAATAAAGGTCAATATTAATAAGGCCTAAAAGTAAGGAGGAATAAGTCAAATGTAATAATACCTAATAGAATCTTCCGCTTCTAGCATGATCTTATTCTAGATTGTTCTTTTGGATAGATAGATTTACTATAAATAGGAATAGAGGGTATGAGAAGTGTTGAGTTGGATATTATTGTAGTAGATCTCTTCTCTACTTGAGGTTTCCCCCTCGAAGAGGCAAGTGAAGATTACCCTTAGTAATCAAAGTGCTCTTCTGGTGTTATTTTGGTATTATTATGGTGTTGTTATGGTTATATCATTGTTTATCTATCATTTGTAGCTAATTATTTATGTTCTACATACTATTTTATATATGGAATATTACAAGTGGTATCATAGCACCTTCCTCGGCAAAAAAATGTGGGTTACTTTTTTTTTCAAGGTAGAGACATATTCCATCATCTTTAAGCTACATAGATCTATTGTTTTGCACATAAACCCGCGGTCGGGGATTCATACATGTAGTAAATAAAAGTGGTACTTAAGCGCACATCTGTTGGCCACCCTTGTAACCCCTATTGGTACCCCTTTGAGTCATAGCACATTAGACAACACCTGTATATGGATCGGCCTAGATCTCTTGAAGCCCTCCATAGATAAATCTATTGGCCTCCTGAATGCTATAGTGTGAGCGAGAAAAACACTTGGGAAGATACTATCTAGTAATAGGGTAGTCGATTAGTATGGCTAAGGGCATGATCTAGCCTCCTTAGTTGGTGCACTGAGATATTGGGTCGAGTACCACTGTTGGACCTCACACGTATATTGAGCTATAGCACAAGGAAAAATCTTGTATGTAGAACACTTTAATACCCTAACCCTTGAGACATAAACAAAAATAGAACAAACAATATCTATTGATGTGCAATTGTGTCTCCTGCATTCAGATTGTGAAATTACTACACATTTCTTCCTGTTAAGAATTTGGGTATTTCATCACTACAGTATTCTTCAGATCGGAGTAAAACTCCACAGGAGTAAAAATAAAAAATAAAAACATAAAAAAGAGGATAGTGGTCCCACTGACAGACTTATTTGGGACCTCTTCCATTGGATTCCTATAATTTCCCCCACCTCTTAGAGAGGTGATGAGGAGACTCAGTTGCCTAGGCACCCCCACTAGGTCATAGTCTCACACTAAGAGGGGGAAAGTCAAGAAGTTAAAAGTTATATTTTTAATTTGACTTAAGAAAGGAAAATAATAAAGGAGTAAAAGATAACTCAACAGAAGAATAGAAGATTAACCTTGGGAGTTAACCTAACTCAACAAAGAATTAGAAGGAGAAGTATAAGTAAGAGGTTGGGGCACACCTATTACTCATTCTAGTTTTGGATTAGCATTTTCTATTGCTCTTGAGCATTGAGTTTGGGTGTTTTGTTGTACAAACCCTTGTGAGAAACTCAGTGGCGAAATATCCACTCACCTTGTTTCGCAGCTTGGTCTTAGGGATGAAAGACTCCTCCACACCATTCTAGTCTCAACCCATATCCATATAGAACTTCAGAAGGTAGCAGGTCATACTGTTCTTGTGTTTCTAGGAAGGGTGCACCATCATCTAGAGGGAGGTTCGATCCATCTTATCCTAAGGGCTTGGGGCCATTCCGACAGTTGGGTTTTGTTTGCAAGGGTAGGACCATCAGTTTGAGGGATTTTTCGGAGGGTTATCATCATTCTACATTTGTATGCAAATTGGGACATCTTGGATCCATAGGGGACGTCAAGTGATTTAGTAAAACTCACATCTAGGGAGATCCACTTTAGATTTGAGTCCAAAAATTCTCCCACGGGATTCTCATAGCCCGATCTATATTCTGGGAGAGTTTCAGAGCATTCATAGGCCTCCTTCATCAAGGATAAACCAACTAGGGTTTCAGTCATCTAGTGGGGCACACCATTTAGTGGGGGCGTTCAGTTCTATAGGGTTGGAGAGTGGATTTGGGGATTTGGACATCTGGGTTGTCCTTACAGTTTCCCGATCTATCATTTGGTATATTTCTCAGGATGATTGCACACTTTTGGTAGTAGGGTCGAATTATTGAGGGCTTCAACATTCTAGCAGGGTGTGGCACTTTCCAGCTTGGAGGTTGAGCACTAGTATGGCTCAGATCTACTTGATTCAGTATTCATTGTATATCCAGCCTTTCGAGGCTTATTTTGTATTGTCGGGAGAATTTTGTAGCAGCTCATATCTATTTCTTGTACAACCATCTGAAGTTTATGCCAAATCAACCATCTATTGTATTGATATTACATTGTTCATAATAAAAAGGTCATATCTTTGCTTGTGCTTCTACATCTTGAATATATTGTGATCTTCATGTGTTGATGAATCTTGTATGCACTTAATAACTCAATAAATACATGCACATCAATAGATCAGTAGTAGTTAGTGATTCCAAAAAAATATTTGGCTTGGGATCATTACAGTGGTATTAGAGCCTCGATCCTCAAAATTTGTGGAGAGATCGGTGCATGTAGAGGTACAAGGGAATTGTTATGGGTAGGAAGAAGAAAAACAACAGTGAAACATAGGTAGAAATGGAAGGGTCAAGGGACGACCATGAGCCTCAGGACTTGGGTCTCTTAGTAGCCGAATTTGGTAAGTTCCAACAAAACATGAACCACACAGAAAGCACATTGGTCCAGCAGTTGGATGAGTATCAGGAAACCAACAAAAGGGGACAGACTGAAATCTCTGAAACCTTGAAGAAAGTTGATGAGAATCTACAAAAAAAGAATGAGAACCAAACTAGGATAACTGACCTTCTAATGCAAGTAACCCATCGAGGAAAAGATCCTAATATGTATGGGAATAAGGAGGCTAGAGGGTCTGGTGGAACCCATGAGGAAATCAGATATAACCCGGAGAAAGCACCAGGATCCGAAGGAAGTCTTGGAGGTGGCACATTCCATGGGAAGATGGGTAGCAAGACCAATCATAGGCCATACGTGCTAGTGTTCACAGATGAACCACTAGGCCGAAAATCAGGTAGCAGAGCTAACCCCAAACCATACATGCCCACATTCACAGATGAGCAAGGGCAACATGAACATGTTGAAGATTTTTTGGAACAATTAGACAGGAGTACCAAAGAATACTACAGCTTGGATATGAAAGTTTAAAGACATATGTCCCTAGACCAGTATTTTCAACTCAGGTTCAAAAACCAGACTAGGAAAAACCACAGAGCCATATTTGAGTTTGAGCGAAGGGTAGGGAAGATAGAGATTCCATACTTTGATGGTACGGCTAAGATGACAACACAAGCATGGGTGCAGAAGTTGGATACTTACCTACAACTTAACCCCATGAGAGAGATGGAGGACATCAAGTTTGTCACTATGTACTTGGATGGAAAAGCCCACGAATGGTGGTACCATGGGCTCACCACACTTGGCCACAACCAGATTGTAACCTATACAGAATTCACTCAGAGGCTCATTGATAAATTTGATCGAGGATATCCTGAGTCACATTTCTGGGAGCTCACCCAACTCAAGCA
>CBVK0100485626.1:0-18352 GCA_900067695.1 Picea abies
GTATCTTTGTTATTTTTTGTTAAGCACCTATTAATAATCTGTATTCATTTTGTTCTGCTCATAAAATCCGGATTAGAAACATTCCTTTCCTTGTAAACATGATGAATATATATTTGATGAAAATATATTTGATTAGAAGTAGAAGTGAAAATTTGGATCTCTTAGAATAAGGGCTTTAACAAAAAAAAATCTAATGCATGCAATCCCCATATCCAAGTTATACAAACAAGAGAGTCTCCAAAGATTTATATATTTATCACACCTTTTTGATAAGCGAGCATGTGAATAAGATTCAAATCCATAATTTCCACAAAGTTATTGGAACACCTACAAAAACCGACTTTGAACTTGAAAATATGTGCCTCCCTAAAAATAAGACACCTTCAACCCCACTGACTTGAGAATCACCTTGAGAATCTCAATCAAAGTATGCCCATGCTCCCTACCTATCCACTTATTCCACCACCACTTTCCTTTGAGGTTTCTCTTTCTTTGTTTGCATGAAGCTATTAAAAATATTCAATCCTTGAGAAGGACATTGTATAGGTGGAATGGAATTATTCTCAAATAAATTGACATTCCTTTCCAATCGTATATGTAGGCAACTATAATTGGAAAAACAACTTTATTGTTATTTAAATTTATTTTCTCACTCAAGGATCTCAAGCATCCTTCCAAGGAGGCCCCCCTCCAAACATATTTCAAGCCATAAATTGAATCCACTTCTTTACATGCTTGATGTTAGTCCCTAAACATGTTTCTACCTTTTTGTTCCTAAAAATTAGCCTATCCTATTAAAAACCTTTCCTAAGCCTATTTGTCTTTGTTTGTTGCACCTTTTGTACTTTACTTTTCATTTTTGGTTTGATTACCTTTGCTTAAATTCATTTTCATTTTCTTCTTTTAAGATAGGTTTCAATTTTTTGCATAAATGGGACGTGTCACATCATATTTTTTATTCATATTTTCAATTAAAATACATTTTCCAAGGTATAGAGAATAGACAAGGTTGCTACATGAAAACTGTCATTCTTGTAGCACATAAAAACATCATTACTTCAATTGTTCTTTAGATCTGAAGATCATGACAGTAGTTCCAAAATCATGCAAGAGATCGTGCAAATGATTGTTGTATTTAATTGTGTCATATCTAATGATTATTCTATCCATATGCATGATTTAATGAATACGAATCTGGATCCACTTGTACTTTCATCAAACTCAAGTGTCGGGCCACGACTTAAAAACATGAAAAAATTATGATTTAAGGCTTTTAAATAATTTTTGAAATAAGGAAATGTAGCTTAATGTCATATGCAACTAGAAACCCTTCTGCGTTAGTTGTTTTGTGCAAGAACATTTAAAAGATCGAGTGAGGAAAAACCCTAATACTCAGAGGTATAAAAAATATCGTAGTCAACAATATGTTTCCCAAGAAAGGTGATCCAGGTGGATATCGGGGGCCACCCACATTTTCCAAATGGCTTATATCTCCGCTCTCATTTCGTGCCGAAAATAATCCGGATCAAAAGGTGGTCAAGTTCTTCTATTAGAACCAAAGGGAATTGAATTATTAGAAGCCTGCCCTGAAATTATGTAGAAATTTGTCCAGGGAGAATGGTTTAAGTTTTTTTGTGCTTTTCAAGGGCATCATGTAGAAATTTCAATGTTATTTGATAAGAACTTCGACAGTTTTCAAACTCAGGTGGGAGATTTAATTATTCATGTCACAAAACATTCGATTGCAACAACTTGTCATTTTACTGTAAAAGGTGAAAGGTGGTGGAAGAAGAGAAAACTCCCTGTAGACTTGTGTAATCAATTCTTAGTGGAAAAGCATCACAATCCAGTATGGAGTCAAGGAATCCCAAATAAATGGTTGAATAAGGAATGGTAGAGTATCTTAGTAGTGGTCCATAAATATATAACCTATGAACGTAGTTTTTCTACCATTCATTGCTATCACATACAAATTTTGATTCATTTAAATGGATATAAGAAAATGAATTTTCCATTTTATCTTTTGAAAAGTTCGACAAAGATGGAAAAGAGGATACATAGCCATCCTAAATATTCTCTTCGAAGTTTATTGCATTAGGGTCTTATCAAAATGATGGTTATGCATGCATTAAGTGAAGTCTAAGTGTCTTGGGAACAACTATTATTCTCTTTAGGGTTTGAAGAACGGGTTTTAAAAACACAAAAACAAACTCCTGTCAAGAAAAATAGGGTTTCAAAAAGAATGGGAAACACATCAAAGAGTACAACAAAGGTACAAGAAGAAGCTTCCCTTGTTGGAAGAGATACGAGATCAAGCAAGATAAATCTCACTTTACAGTAGGAAGAAGCAACCAAGCAAAAATTTGAATCATCTGCATCAAAACAAGATTTTGTAGGTTGTGACAAAATTTATACCAGGAGGAGGACTAGGAAAATGACATGGGAACTTCAAAGGATAAAAATTGAGCATGAATCATAAATTCATGATAAACTAGTCGAGGAGTATCCAAAGGTAAGACATAACAAAATGAATAAATGAAAGCAACCTATAAAATGTCCTAACAAACCCAAAACTAGACCTACAAATAAGTTGAGACTCAACTCTAAGGATCTATTCAAACCTTCTCTGAAGAAAGAAAAATTTATTACAATAGATGTTGACACCCCATAAAAGACTCATAATATTACCATGAAATAAAGGATGTCCATTATAACTCTAAACAAAATTCCAAAAGGGAAACCAGGAAGGAGAAAAAGAAACAACCAGTATCTAAAGTTGAATCTTCTCAATCAAATGATGGAATAGAACACGATCTCACCTACAATCCAGAGATGCAAGAATTGTTAGAATCCTCTATGGAAGAGAGATGCAACTTATCTAAACCTATGAAAAAGGATATTATTGAAGAAACATCCTCAAAGGAACATAAGTATGAAAGAAATCCTAGAAAACCTAAACGATCAATTGATTTAAATCGACCTGCATCATAAGAGGACTAATATCAAGACATGGTAAAAACAAAGGATGCACCAAAAAAATAGGGGTTAGAGGAATACAGGATGATCATTGAATATTTGAGGAAACAAAATTGAAGGCTTGAGGTGTGGAATGCTAAGATACAAGAGAAAGTCCAAAATTTAAAGGAAAAGCACAAGAAAGAACGTGGTTTTTCAAAGAAAATAAAAAAGAAGAATATCGAACTATATTGGACTAATGTGGTGCTCAAAACCAAACTAAAACAAGAAATATATAAAGGTCAAACTTATACTCAAGGATGGAAGGTCTCAAAGGCTTTATCAATAGACAGGTTGTCTCTAATTTTGGGTTCAACATCATGGATGATAATGATCTAGTACAAGATTGAAGGTCTAGTCTTCAACATATCTATTCTTGGAACATTTGTTGCAGATCCTATTTGTAAGGTTCAAATATATATTAGGAGTTATGATATCATCCTACGATAGAATATATTTTCCCTAATATCTAGTATTTTTTTGTTTACACATTGAATTAAATAGAATGTAATCTCTAGTTGATAGCGAGGTATATCGAATTATAATCAAAACTGTAACTAGGTTTTAGGATCTGAGATCCTAATGGAAACCAAATATTTGTATAAAAAGGAAATTAGATGGCAAAGTAATGGTTCATATTTTCTGGCATTCATGGAACATATTGATGAAAAATTGTAAAGTTGGAATCTGCAACATTTTGCACTCAATTGAAAAATATTCTAATGGTTAGACTATCTTTTTCTATGTCTTTTTTTCTAATGTTTATATTGAGAGGGGGGTGAATCAATATAAAGTGTTTTTTAACACTTGTGACAACCTTTACTTCAATCATATTATATATTCAATATAGATTCAATGAATAATAAATAACATTAGAAGAGATACACCATGCACAATAAATATATGTGAAGTAATCATAAGTTATATCCAAAGGAAGTAATGACTTCCAATAGAAGAGATACACCATGCACAATAAATATATGTGAAGTAATCATAAGTTATATCCAAAGGAAGTAATGACTTCCAAGTTTGTCAAGGGAAGATACAACTTCCAAGTTCCAAGGAGGGACAAGCCTCCAATCTATTACATTCAATGGAAACTACAAATTCCAAGTTCCAAGGAGGGTCAAACCTCCAATCCTTGCCCCTTCCTTCCACCCAATAATATATAAGAGATAATGAACACTTACATTAACTTATCAAACTGAATACACCAATTACATAGAACCTATGGTGAGATCACCAAAAATAGTCTTCAGATCATGTGCCAAAAAATCACCAAAGAAAACTTGTGTACAACTTGGAGGCATGACATGTCATGGTAATGATGTTTAGGATCAAGAGTGTGACTCATAAAGACCATTATCCTTATCATGATGGATAATATTATGACATAAATACTCTAAACCAATGCTAACATAACTTTTCTTATACTAATAAAAAATTAAGTTGTGGCAACAAAAAGACCCAAAACCTAAGACTAATAAAACCCTATGACTCAAAAAACAAAAACAAAGTGTTTTTGACCCCCTACAATTCTATGTTCTAACACCTTCAAATTAGTTCTCTTCAATATAAGTTGATACATTTTACAGATGAATAAACTAGATCTTGATAGAACTATTATTCATCATGATAATTGATTTACCATTATTATTACAAGGTTATTTAAATTTGGGTATAGATCCATATGTGCTTCCAAGTCAATATGAGCATGTTTTTTATTCACATGTGCTAGGTAAAGTGGGTTGGTCATATGTTGTTATATGTAAGATAAGAGGAAGGCCTATAAAGTATATTGTACTAGACAAAGATGATATTAAAAAATATCAACAAGATGATGTAGAGGATCAGGTAGATGGGTTATATGAAGGAGTTGAAGTGATTGGAGATGATGTAGATTAGGAGTAGGTATATGTGTCAGACAAAGAAGTTGGATAAGTTGATGATGATGTTGCTATACCAATCCTTTCAAAAATTAAGATCCTTATGATTTAGATATTGATTTGGATGAATACCAAGAATATTAATAATATTGAATTATTGAAACATAAGAGGTGATTATGTTTTTTACTATGATTTATTCTCTCTTAGTTTTTAATATGATTTATGTGTTCCTACATTTTATGCCATTTTCTATGTTGCGTGATATTTTTTTAGTTTCATTTATTTTCCACCAGAAATATCGGGTATGGAGAGTTGAGAGTGATGTGAGGTGGGGGGAGGGGCCAAATGAGCTTCCCACCTTCACATGGTTGTCCTTGTTTGGTAGAGAATAAATTACTCTTGAAACCAAGAGAAGATCATATAGACTTTTAAAATTACCTCATGGTATACATTAGGGGAAACTATTTCTAGATATTATATTATCACCCTTGATACATGTTCATGGTATCCATTAAGGCCATAGTGCCCAACATGATCTTGTTAGCACACAATTGGATTCAATCTAGCTTTGTTTGGCTTGTTTTGGACACCCAATATTTTGTCCTTTGGGGAGGGCATACCTAGCTTAATTTTGAGTTCTAAAACCATCCCATAATATCAAAGTATATTTCCAATTTAATTACGTTATATTTCATGAGATGCAATCACAGTTTGCAAAAATTTCAATGTTGACCCCTTTCACTAGTCATTAGTCAGAGTCTGTGTTAGTTGTATATTGCATAAATGATCAGATAGATTATTTTAAATTTTCAAAAAATGCAATTGATGAACCCTATAGTGATATTTATTAGATTTCATATCATTCATAGTATATATTAAGGCCATAGTTCCCAATAGGATCTTGCAAAATGCAATTGGATTTAATTCGACATTTTTTGGCTTATTTTGAGCACCTATTCTTTTTACCTTTAGGGAGGCCATCCTCAAATTATTTTTGAGTTTTGAAACTCTTCCATATCAACACATTTTATATCTAAGTTAATAAAGTCAAATTTTATGAGATGCAAGCATAGTTCACAAAAAATCAATGTTGACACATTTCATTGGTCACTTGTTGGGGTCCATGTGACTTGTGTCTTGCATAAAATATAAAAGAAGTTTTGTTCACTTTCAAACAATCCAATGTATGAGAACTATAATGCTCATTAAAATATTTCATATCATCCATATCATCCATTAAGGCCACAATGTCCAATAGGATCTTGTCAACTCACGGTTGAATTTAATTTGGCCTTATTTGGTTTATTTCAAGCACCCAATATTTTGGTCTTTAGGGAGGCCATCCCTGGATTATTTTTTAGTTATAAAACCCTCCCATGTCAACAAAATATATTTCCAGGATGTAAGAACCTAATTTAACAAAGCCTAATAAAATTCGTAAATTTAAACAATTAAGATTATTTCGACGTATAAGCAATAAGCAATTTCTTTATTCAGCATATAAGAAACAAAAATTTAAATTTATGAACAACATGCTAATAAATTACATAACCATCACATAACACCACATATTCATGAAAATACATAAATAAACATACCTCTGTCTGATGCTAAATCCTCAATCTCTGGTTGTCCTCTCTGCTGCTTTACCCAAAATTCTGCCCAAAACCAAATCTTCCTCTCTGCCAGCTAGGAACAGAGCTTGTCCGGCTCCTTAGCTCCAAGATTCCGTGAGGATTCCTGGCCCCCGATCCCAGAACTCCCAGTAACCTAGTGCACCCCTAACAATCCACCCAAACTACAAAACCAGAAAAATATCCAACAGAAAATACAGTCCTCTCCCGCAATCATGCTCCTCTCCCCATTATTTCATAACAACTCTTGAAGGCCTCTGCCCAGTCATATCCTCCCCATTCACTGCCTCCTCCTTCATTTAAGAGCACCCACCTTATCCCTCCATTTACTACCTTATCCCTCCATTCAATACCCTATCCCCTGTCATATGTAAAGTTTTATAATAAATAAATTAAAGTTATTAAGCCTTGAATTCTTTACCCAAACCTTAAATGTGTTAATTAATTAATCAACATATATTAAACAATTAATAAATAAATAATATTATTAATAGTTAATCATTACTTAACTAATACACATTAGGACAGTTAATTATTTAATTATCTATTCTTGATAACCTTAAGCAACTATTTAACTAGGGTTGTTACATACACCCACCCTTCAGGAAACTTCGTCCCAAAGTTAACATATTTTATGATACAAGGGAAAATAAGCATGGTTCACACATTCATAGCAAATAACTGACATTATTAGTAAGTAAGCCAGAAACTCATTCATACTAGTGTACATGTGCAAGAAATGCATGTGTAGCTAGTACATACAAGTCTCGTTCATGTACTAATATCAATAACTATCACTTCTATAGTAATTTCCATATGCATCCAATCCATTCAACAAGACTATTCATTTTATAAAAGAAAATAAACCAATCAAATGTTGGTGAAATCCTTTAAATTCAATTATCTAGCTCAACAATGTTATTTAGACAATTGTAGTTTAATTACATAATTATGAATATTCATATATATAAGAAATTTCTTTTTAGAAGGAAAACAATAAGTTCCAACATAGGGAAAATCTCCATACACTCTCAACTATTTCTACTCATCCTTCCTCCCTAACTTACTTCCATCTTCCATTCCTATCCTTCCTCTGTTGGACTATCTTGGAGAATCAACTATATTGACCTAACTCCAAATAGAACCCGTAAGTGGAAGTGTCACTATCTTGACCAAGCTTCCCCAGCAGGCAACTACCAATCATCATCACACGTCTAGGGGAGCGTGAGCTAACATCGTCCTCCCATGACTTCAAGTTTCAGAGGATACACGGTGGGAAATTCCTCCACCCCTCCTAATGGGACTAGGGTCCACACCTTACAATGGAATATACAGTGGCACCGTGTTGCTGGGAGTTTTGTCACCGTTTATTCGGTTTTGGGCAGTTTCATCTCTTGAAATTTTGCACTAGTCCACATATCATAGCAATGTATGCAAACCCATATAATTTCACATACAAGGATTCATACCATATTGTTTCTCGGCCAGTGGTCATGTCATCCAAATTCATCATTATTATCCCTTGGCTATATCATAGCCCATAACCTGCAGATTAGTCTGTAACACAAACTCATACATTTCTATGCATTATCATCATGTAATTGCATACAACCATCATTTCAATTCGGTATCCGTGTACCAACAACTTAACATCAAATTTTTCAAGTTAGAAATAGATCCCATAATATCCCATAATTCAATTTCGACACCCATTCATAAAATTATCATTTACCAAATAGATTGCATCATATCCAACATCATTCTAATAGCATTTAAACCTTCATAGGATTCTCATTCACACAATATATCGCATCATATCCATCATCATCACTAACATTTAAACATTCATAAAATTTACATTCACATAGTAGATCACATCATATCCATCATCATTAATAATATTTAAACATTCATAAAATTTGCATTCACATAGTAGATTGCATCATATCCATCATCATCAATAATATTAAACATTCATAAAGGTTCATACTTCTTAAAAGTTTAAGTGTATCATTTAATAGTTTCACTGTGAATAGAAAATAAAAGTGTAGGCCTCAGGTAATCCTGATTGTCTAAGTCAAAAGGTGGTGTTGCACACACCCAACCTTTGAGAAACATATTCTCGAGGTGGTCAAAAAAAAAGTGAGGGCTAGTCTCGTCGTAGTGTCTCGACGTCTTCCCAAGTAGCAGATCCTAGACTATGCTTGTCCCATTGGACCTTAACTTGGTCTACCAGACGGTTCCTGAGTTGTTGAACTCTACGGTCCAATATGCATAACGGTTATACCGTGAGAGTTCCCACGTTCGATACCTGCAATTCCTTCCAATTTATTTTATGTGATTCATTAGAAACATAATGACGTAAAACATATACATGAAAAACATTATGAGTTTTATGCAAGTGGGGTGGTAGTACGAGACAATAGGAAATGGGTCCAATTTTCTCTTGGATTCTGAACAGTCCTATAAATTGAGGTGACAACTTTGTCCCCTTACCGAACCGTATGGTACTCTTATTAGGCCCGATATGAATGAAAACTTGGTCTCCCACTTGATAACTTCGGTTGGTCCTGTGTGCATCCACATAACTTTTATGCCTATCCTATGCTTCCTTTAGTCTCTGCCTAATTTGAATCACCTGTTCCTCCATTTCTTGAATCAATTATGGCCCAACTATTACTCGGTCTTCTAATCTTTCCCAACTCAATGGTGTTCTGCATGGCCTTCCATACAGATCTTCGTAGGGTGGCATTCCGATGGAGCTATGAAAACTATTATTGTAGGCAAAATCTACCAAAGGTAGATACTACTCCCAATGGGTTTGATTATCCATGAAATACATCCTAAGCATGTCTTCCATGACTTGATTTACTCTCTCAGTTTGCCCATCTGTTTCGGGATGATAAGTTGTGCTTAAGTTCAACTGAGTCCCCAATGCTGACTGCAAACTTGTCCAAAACCTAGAAGTGAATCTGGAGTCCCTATCTAAAATGATATTCTTAGGTTTCCCGTGCAAACGGATAACCTCACTTACAAACACACGTGTCACATCAGTGACATCGTAAGTGTCTCTTACCGGAATAAAATGAGCACTCTTGGTTAACTTATCAACTATCACAAGAATGGCATTGTGTCTACGAGATGTGAGCGGCAACCCCACAACAAAATTCATAGAGATGACCTCCCACTTGGACATAGGAACATCATGTGGTTGTAGGAGGCCTGCCGGGTGGTGGTGGTCGGCTTTCACTTGTTGACACTCTAGGCATTTTGCGACGATATGGACTACATCGTGCTTCATGCCTACCTAGAAGAAAAGCTTCCTCATGTCTGCATACATCTTCTTCACACCCGTATGTGCACAATAAAGTGCTCTATGGGCTTCCTTCAGTATGATGCTTCGAATATCCCCATTTTTAGGGATGTACATCCTTCCCCGATATCTTAGCAGTCCGTCTTCTTCCAGACTATATCCTTCATATTTTGGATTTAGCTGCCTCCCACTCTGGAGGTTTGAAGTAACCTTTAAATACCAAATGTCCCTTTGGAGTTGCATCAATGCACGTTCCCTTAGATTGACCTTTAAGGGTACCAAGGAGAAGACACGTGGTCTCCTACTCAAGGCATCTGCGACCACATTTTCCTTTCCCTTGATGTATGAAATACCAAAATCGTACACACTCATAAACTCACTCCATCGCCTTTGCCTGGAATTCAGATCCCTTTGAGTGAAGAGATGTTTTAAACTTTGATGGTCTGTTTTGAGATCAAAGTTTCACCCCACAAGATAGTGCCTCCAAAGTTTCAGAGCTAGCATTACAACTGCCAACTCTAAATCATGAGTCGTGTCTATCTCTTCGTGTTTCTTCAACTTCCTTGACACATAAGCTATCACTCCTCCATCCTGCATTAGCACGGCCCCCAACCCTTTCTTCGAGGCATCCGTGCAGACTGTGAAGTCCTTTTCCATATCTGACACTCATAGAATTGGCGCACTAGTTAGTAACCTCTTAAGCTCAATGAATGCACTATCATATTCTTTTTCTTATTCATACCTGACCCCCTTGCGTTGCAAAGTGGTGATGGGTTTTTCTATTTTAGAGAACCCTTCCACAAATCTCCAATAATAACTTGCTAGTCCATGAAGCTTCTCACCTCATGGGCATTTTTTGGCACTGGCCACTCCATAATGGCCTTTACCTTTTCTGGGTCCACAGAGATTCGTTCGTCGGAAATGATATGACCTAAATAGTGAATTTCTTTCTGGAAGAAGGAACGCTTCGACAACTTCCCATACAATTTGTTCTCCCTAAGGCAGGACAACACCACTCACAAGTGTTCCTCATGTTCTCTTTCGTTCTTGGAATAGATGAGGATGTCATCTAGAAGGACTTGTACAAAACGGTCTAAGTACTTCCGGAATACGCCGTTCATGAGGCTCATAAATACTGCTAGCCCATTGGTCAATCCGAAAGGTACTACGATGAACTCTTAATGTCCAAACCGGGTTCGAAAGGCAGTTTTAGGAATATCACCTTCCTTAATCCTTAACTGGTGATACCCTGATTGCAAATCGATCTTTGAGAATACCGCTGCTCCTTTCATCTGATCGAAGAGGCCATATATTCGTGGCATTGGGTACCTATTTTTCACTATAGCATGGTTCAAGTCCCTGTAATCTATACACAATCGTAAGGAACCATCCTTCTTCTTTACAAAAATTACTGGTGCACCCCAAGGTGAGACACTGGGCCTTATTAGTCCTAAGTCTAGTAACTCTTTCAACTACATTTGTAACTCACAAAGTTCTGGCACTGTCATTCGATACAGAGTCTTGGAAATTGGTTCTGCACCAGGTTTTAGCTCAATAGTAAAATCAAGCTCCCTCTCAGGAGGTAACCCTGGTAACTTGTTCAGAAAAACATCCTTAAATTCTAACAATACCGGGTACTGATCCAAGGAGGGTCCCTTCCTTTCATTCACTACTTCCAGTACATATAGCTAACACCCTTGCCTCAAGCATCGCTTAACCTTCATAGTTGAGATAAAGCATAATGACACCTTTCTCTGTACACCCTGGATCTCCACTGGCCTTCCTTCGTCGTCTACATAGAGCACCCTTTTTGCAAAACAATCCACCAAAGCTTGATGAGCTTCTAACCAATCCATTCCAATGATTAGGTCATACACCCCGAGAGTAGTAATGTATACCTTCAACCTGGTAGTACACACTTCCAGGTCTACTATACACTTATCAACGCTTGGTCCTACTGCTTGTTTTTCCCCCGAAGACATCTTGACTTGTTTAAAGTCATCATGCTCGTAGGCTGCCAACCCACTCTTTTCTAATGCAGATGGTGAAATGAAACTATCTATAGCACCAAAATCAAATAAAATATTTACATTGATATGATTTAGCGTACCTGATGACTCCACCACTGTGGATTGATGTTCGGCCTGCCAATTATTAATCGTTTCATAAATATGGTGGCTGCTACTTGCTCTTCCCATCGAGGTCGTTCCTTCTCTATGCACAAATCCTGATTGTAACTCTGGGCAGTCACACTGGTAATGGGGTCCTCCGCACCCCCAAATGGTAACACAAGATTGAACTTGCGCACTGTTATGTGACTATCTCTGAAATGAGTTCCTTCCCCTGGAACCCCTGCCCCTACTAGCTGCTCCCTGAGATGGTCGTGGACCTGCCTGTGTCTTTGGTGATGAATGAGATGATGCACTTGCTACCATTGAAATACCTGTGGCTACTATCCTTTGTGCGACTCTGTTACCATATGGAGGTGGCCTTGAGCTCCCTCCCCTGGAGAAGGTCCTAGGGGCCTTCTTGACGAATCCAGGACGATGCAAAAAGGGCGACCTCATACCTCCATTCAAGTTCATGTGTTCCTCCACATAACTCGCATTTTCCACAGCTTCCGCTACTGAAGACGGTTTCCACATCTCCACCATAGCCCTTATCTTAGGGTTTAACCCATAGACAAAGTGTTCTGCTTGTCGTTGGTCATTATTCATGTATGAAACATATTTGACCAATTCCATAAACCTGATCTCATATTCTTCTATAGTCCTGTTTCCCTATACTAGAGCATGAAAGGCTCCCACCTGTTGTTCCTCATAGTAAGCTGGTAGATATTTCCTTCGGAAGCTCTCCTCGAAAAGTTCCCAAGACACGGTGTCTGGTGTAAGGTGCAGTTGTCTCTCCAGGTTGCCCCACCAGTTTAGGGAACTGTCTCTCAATTGAAAAATTGTTATCTTCGCCTTTGAAGTGGACGCATAGTCCCTTAAGGAAAAACACCTTGTCATGCCTTCCAACCATGCCTCAGCACGTTCACTGGCACGACCCCCGACAAACTCCGGAAGTTTGATCTTCTGCAGTTCTCTAGTGATGTCTTCAGATGGAGGTCCTCCCCCTGAATCCCTCGATGCTTTAGGATTACCCGTTCCATATGGTGGGGGTTCCACTTCGATCCCTGCTGGTTGACGCCCCTTTAAAGTCTCATTTATGGCCTCCAAAGAGCGTAGTATGAGAGCTAGTTCAGGCGATGGTAGCAGCGGTGTTGGCGGTGTCTGCGTCGATGCCCCTCTGCCTTGATTTCCTCGAGTCCTAACCATCCTGTATTATTTAACCTGCATCAACCAAAGTTGTGAGGGTGAGTTCAAGGACTTTTCACATTTGCGCAACTTAACTAGAAAGCAAGGTTCGGCGTAAGTTTTTTTTTACTTGTCTGTAAACATACATTACTCTCTTTAGGGGAGGTGGCTAGGTTGGGGTTTAAGAATCTAAGCTTGATGTGTTCGCCTAAGAAAACTATTGACCCTCTCACTCAATAGTTACGCTAGCACTGTACCCCTCTTGCCTATTCCTCTAACTTACCTTCCTAGCATGCATGGAACCCCTCCCGTTTATCCTAGTCTAAGTCCTTTAAACTTTTCATTTAAAACTAATTAACGTGATTTCTAATCATAATTTATCATTAACATTGATCACTCACTTAGTTAATTAATCATTCTAATTTATTAGTTACTAATAATTTAATCACCTTAAGTAGTTTTGAATTTAAACATGAATTTAGATCATAAAAAAAAATGTTAATCATAAATTTCATAATATTTAACAAAAATTGGAAAATGTAATAGCAAATTTTAAATGATCAATTTAACAAATATTTATAAATATATAAAATAAATAATAAAAAAATATAAAAAAAAAATGCAATTTAATAAATATGTTCTTTTTTAACAAAAATATAAATAATTTAAAAAAATAGTGCGGGCACGCATGGATTCCACGTGCCTGCCTTGCTTCATCCAACGCCTTCCATACCTAAACCTAACCCTACACATACTCTTTCTCAGGCTCTCATCTTCTAAAACCGTACACAAACATTCATCTAACGCTCTGCCGCCTCTCCACTCTGCTCTCTCCCTCTCGGTAGACTCGATGCTCGGCTCTGAGCACTGGTGCTTGGGTTCTGGCTTGTGTGTTGTTGCTATTTGATCTTGTGTTGTTGTTGCGGGTTCCATGGATCTGGAGAAGGAGCTAAGCCTTTGCACATGCTAATAATGCGAAGGTCGTAGGTTCAAAACCTGCATAGTCCAGTATTTAAGTCACTGGAGGTCTCCAAAGTAACTCTGCTAGGTGCTCGTTCTTTTCCATTCTCCTCCAGATGAAGTCTTTTGTCCAGTTGAAGTTTGGGTGGCGTCGGTTCTTTTTAAATATATATAAATATCATTTTTTTTTTACTTACTGTAAAAACTAATGGGCATCTAGCATCCATTCTGTTGGTGAACTTGTTGTAGGAATCCAATCTGAATCTCTTCTCAACTGTCTTCATTTCTCAACTGCAATGTTGATTCCATTTGGAAATCTTATCTCATCCTCATTCAGATAATTTGGCTCGTTTCATAGATTGGTGTGTGGATTAGTGTGTATTTTATCACAAAGATGATTGGTTGGTTATGAGTTTCGTTTCACTTTTACTGTGTTCTGATTTTAGGGTTTGTGTATTTCACCTTGGGTTAATAGTAAATCTGTAGATACTAAGTGCCATATGACACTATAAGTGCAGCTAATCCAGCCCAAGCCCTGAATCTTACCCATGGTTTCCATCCATCAACAGGTGCATTCAGATGCTTCGGGTGGAGATTTTGAGTTTATGGCTGGCTGGCAATTGAGAATCCATATCAAAAAATTTAATAAAGTATTCAGGGTTATGAAAGAATGAACATGGATGGGAATATATGCTCACAGGCCAATGATGAGTTATATTTTAGTTGGAATTACCGACTGAAATTATATCATTTGATGACATTTTTATTCTGAGGCCTTATTGTGTTTATTTCTTATTTGATGATGTATTTAGTTTCTTTATTTATTTGTTCTTTAACTTCAAAGTTTAAAGAACTTCATATGATACTCAAGAAGCTTTATTGGGTTGTTTGTCTATGCAATATTGATAGGTTCGGTTTTTCGATTTTCCTCTTATCTTCATAATTATACGAGTTTGGATATAAATATCTAAATCCCATACCTTCAAAGTATCCTTGAGGAGGTTACTATGGGTGTTTAAGTGGTTGTTGGTTGTCCAAGGGTTTTTTTTTTTTAATGCAATGTCCATGTTCTTATTTTGACGGGTTGGATGTCTTTTAGGGTTTTAGTTTTATGTGATTTCACAATCTTATTTTGATGAACTTTTTTCTTATGGATTTTGATATTACAACCCATTTTAATGATTATATAGGCTTGCTTTGTTCTATATTTGCTTATTCATTGATTTAGAATTAGAATGATTACAATTTTGATTGAATTCATGCTAGTTTGATTTGGTATTTTCTGAAGGCAGTGTACACTATTGCCTAATCGACCGATCTAGATTTGTTTGGTGAGTGTATCAGTTTACTTGTTTACATTTCTTTCTGTTAAATATACATGAAATTGATTGCATTTATTGGGTGTATCCATTTTTCTTTGTCCGTGTGTTTTTTTCTTCAATGTTATGCCATTCAGTTGATTCTTGGTGGACAGGCTCCCTGGGCCTGAGTGGGGTAAGTGTTTTAGTTTATATCTACCCATCTATTTCAATGTCAATTTATTGGTACTTGAAAGTCTGATAAACACGGGTTGGTATTCCTGGTATACAAGCTCCCTGAAAGTCTGATAAAAATGGGTAACCAGGTTTTTTGGGGGGGGATTTTGTATTCTTTCTTCACTCTAATGCAGTTGTTAAGATTGGGGAAATTAATGAAGAACATGATTGCAATATTCTTTTTTCTCGTTTTGCCTCTGTGAATCGTGCTTCATACTTTTATTTTTGAATTACTTGGATTGCAGATATGTTTGCTTGTTTGACAAAGTTCTACAAGAAAACACCACTTTCTTTCTTCTTGGCTCCCTAATCATCGGTGAAGGGTTCACCCAAAGATGGGTACTACAAAAAAAATCTCTCACGCAGTTACAGCCAAAAATATTCACCAATGATAATATGCTTCTGTCTTGCAATTGTTTAGGGTTCAGGTAAGGTTCACTAATGAAAGTATAATTTAGTTGTAGGTAGGCCCTTAAGGCTGCAGTGCTTCAAACTGAGGCTCTGATACCATGTGTAAGAACCTAATTTAACAAATCCTAATAAAGTTCGTAAATTTAAACAATTAAGATTATTTCGACATATAAGCAATAAGCAATTTCTTTATTCAACATATAAGCAACATAAATTTAAATTTATGAACATCATGCTAATAAATTACATAACCATCACATAACACCACATATTCATGAAAATACATAAATAAACATACCTCCATCTGATGTTAAATCTTCGATCTCTGGTTGTCCTCTCTGCTGCTTTACCCAAAATTCTGCCCAAAACCGAATCTTCCTCCCTGCCAGCTAGGAACATAGCATGTCTGGCTCCCTAGCTCCAGGATTCCATGAGGATTCCTGGACCTTGAGCCCAAAACTCCTAGCAACCTAGTGCACCCCTGTAATAATCCACCCAAATTCCAAAACCAGAAAAATATCCAATAGAAAATACAGTCCTCTCCCGCAATCATGATCCTCTCCCCATAATTTCATAACAACTCCCGAAGGCCTCTGCCTAGTCATATCCTCCCCATTCACCGCCTCCTCCTTCATTTAAGTCCACCCACCTTATCCCTCCATTCAATACCCTATCCCCTGTCATACGTAAAGTTTTATAATAAATAAATTAAAGTTATTAAGCCTTGAATTCTTTACCCAAACCTTAAATGTGTTAATTAATCAACATATATTAAACAATTAATAATTAATTAATTAATTAATATTATTAATAGTTAATCATTACTTAACTAATACACATTAGAACAGTTAATTATTTAATTATCTATTCTTGATAACCTTAAGCAACTATTTAACTAGGGTTGTTACACAGGATAATCATGTTAAATTTCATGAGTTGCAAGATTGGTTTACAAAATTTTCAATGTTAGCCCCTTTCATTGGTCATTAATTGAGGTCCATGTGAGTCATGTCTTGTGTAAATTATAACAGAAACTATGTTCACTTTTTATAAAATAGAATGGATGAACCTTTAATGTGTAGTATAATATTTCTAAATATCCCCCATTTTCCCAATTTTAGGTCTATATTCCTAGTTTATGAAAGGCACAACGTGCATGTCTCTTAGGGGGTGAAATTTCACAGTTGTGACTTCACTGATCAAATTATATTATGAATTAGAACTAGAGAGAAATTTAGGCACAATGATGATATAGGGTTGTATGCAACCTTTCCAATGGTATATCATATGCTTGGTTTTGATTGTTTATTGTTGAGCATGAACTTTCACAAGTTGAGGACATGAGTATAGTTAATTTCAAATAAGTTGTTTTTAATGCAAGTTGTCACTACTTATTGAAATATGTTTTACATATATCTCCCAAGATAAATGTGTGATCCAGGTGGATATTGGAGGCCACCCACCTATTCAAAATGGATTCTCTTGAGAGTTTTTATTTCAGCGCGTTCTTCTGTACTCCTTTGTAATTGTGGGTTCTACACTTTTGGGGTTACTTGAAGCCCCACACATATTCTAGGTGGATACTAGTGGCCTCCCACTTAATCCAACTGGATTATTTTGTATTTTTCATGTCAACACATCTTGTTGTACTTCCAGGGCCATTTTGGGGCCCTAAACAATGTTTTTTTGGCTCGCCACAATCAAACTATAAACGGAGTTAGAGTTTGACAATGTAATGTGTAGTTCTCGAAAAGACCTTTCCAACAGGATATCACGCGCCTAAAATGGAGGTTGTATGCAAAAGTTACGAACTCAGGAAGTTGAGGTACCAACTTACCCATAGGGGCCCACATGAATTTTGGCGTTTCATCTCCCAGGGTTAGGTTTTTGGATGTCTAGGGTTTTGGAATTCATGAGTAATGTTAAAAATTCCTCTGGAGCCTCATTGCAATCATTCTTCTCAGACGGATGAGTGTAGCAACCACATGTCTTCTTAGATATAGCTACCACAATTCAAGCAAGTGTTTTAGTTCTACAGTTGTATAGTTTAAGCCTATTTCATTTATTCAATTGAAGACATTGTTCACTAGATATCTGTGTTGTTATTCATATCTTTGTGTTTATTGTATTTAGTCTGTTAAGCAATTCGTTTTGTGATCCGGATTATTTTCGGCACGAAATGAGAGTGGAGATATAATAAAGAAATGCACAGAGATATTGCAGATGTTCAATAATATAATAGAAATGTATCAGAGATGCAACCATAAACACAGATATACAGTAATACACCATTTCTATTAA
>CBVK0100485627.1:0-18351 GCA_900067695.1 Picea abies
TTCCAATTGATAACATGATTAGCATTAGGTATATATTTCTTAAGCAATGAAACATGAAACACATTATGTATAGTCATGGATGCAGGTAATGCAAGCATATATGCAACTGGCCCAATCCTTTCTAGGATTTCAAATGGTCCACAAAATCTGGCTGTCAATTTGTCACAGTTTCCCAGCTTCAGGGAACTTCTATTAGCTTTTACTTTCAGGAAAATATGGTCACCCACTTTGAACTCTCTGTGGGTTCTGTTTTTATCAGCATAACTCTTATGCATGTCTTGGGAAGTTTTCAAATTATGCTTAATTTTTAACATATGTTCTTCCATTTCCTTGAGCAACTATGGCCCAACTACTGCTCTGTCAGCTGGATTATCCCAGCTTACTGGAGTATTTCACTTTATGCCATAAAGAGCTTCAAATGGGATCATATTCAATGATGTTTGATACCCATTGTTGTAGGAGAATTCTACCAAGTGCAGGTAGTCTTCTCATTTTGATGGTTTGTCCATCACATACATCCTTAGCGTGTTCTCTATTACTTTGTTCACCCTCTCTATCTGCCCATCAGACTCGGGATGATAAGTTGTGCTAAAGTTCATATTCGTTCTGAATCCTTTGAACAACCCCTTCCAGAAATTTGAGGTAAATTTCGGGTCTCTGTCAGACACAATTGTCTTGGAAATTTCGTGCAATCATGCCACTTCCTTCATAAAAAATATCAGCAACATATGTTGCCTTATGAGTAGCCTTTAGTGGAATAAAATGGGTATCTTTCATAAGCTTGTCCACCACCACCATAATTGAATTGTGTTGCTTTCCTATTATGGGCAATCCGGTGATGAAATCCATCGTCACCACTTCCCACTTCCACTTAGGAATGGGTAAAGGTTGCAGCAACTTGTTGGGTGCCTATGCTCATCTTTAACTTTCTGGCACTCCATACATCTGGCGATGTATTCTGCAATATCTTTTTTCATACCTGGCCAAAAGTAATGGCTCTTGACTGCTACCACAGTCTTCTGATATCCAGGGTGCCCAGCATAAGGCACGTTATGCATTTCATGCAAAATTATACATTTCACATCCTAGACATTAGGTACATAAATTCTGTTCTTGTACAGAATTATTCCATCAGTTTCCAGTTTATAATTTTCCACTTTTTGTGGCCTCTCACCTTGTTGTAGCTTTGCTACCAGCTCCCTATACTACAAATTTGCATTTTCAACCTCCAAAATTCTTCCCTTTATATCAGTTTGGTACATGCTGATGGTTATAGCATGTAATTTGTGCACCTTTATGCTAAGTTCATCAGCTACCTTGTTTTCCTTCCCTTTTATATGCTTTATATCAAAGTCGTATTCACACAGAAACTCCAGCCACCTACTCTGCCTAGCATTTAGGGTGGGTTGGTCAAACAAGTATTTTAGACCATTGTGGTCTATTCTCAATTTGAACCTCCTTCCCATCAGGTAATGTCTCCATTTCTTTAGAGCATGTACTATGGCTGCCAACTCCAAATCATGAGTTGCGTAGCTCTTTTTGTGCTCTTTCAAATTCCTGAATTCATAACAAATTACAAATCCATTTTGACTAAGGACTCCTCCTAGTCCTTCTTTACATGCATCAGTGCACACAACAAAATCTTCATTTGGATCTGCAATCCTCAAGATTGGAGCATTGGTTAACAACTGCTTCAATCGCTGGAAGCTTTTCTCACACTCTTCAGTCCACTAAAACTTTTTCTCCTTCCTTTGCAAGGAAGTGATAGGGTAGGCTATCTTTGAGAACCCTGTTATAAACCTTCTGTAATAGCCCGCTAGACCCATAAAGGATCTGACTTCCATCACATTCTTTGGCACTGACCATTCTCTGATGGCGTCAATCTTCTCGGGATCTACAGCTATCCCATCCTTCGAGATAATATGCCCCAAGTAATGGATCTATTCCTGATAAAATGAGCATTTTATCAACTTGGAATACAATTGTTGCTCTCTTAGCACTTGCAAAAACATCCTCAGGTGTTTTTCATGCTCTTCCTCTGACTTGGAATACACCAGAATGTCATCCAGGAAGACTATGACAAACTTGTCTAGATAGTCCCTGAATACACCATTCATCAAGCACATAAAAACAATAGGTGCATTCAACAACCCAAACGGCACCACTATGAACTCGCAATGACCATACCTTGTTCTAAAGGAGGTCTTGTTGATGTCTTCATCCTTTATTCTTACCTAGTGATACCCCGATCTGAGATCTATCTTTGAAAATATCTTCACATCCTTCAACTGATCGAAGAGGTCATCAATCCTCGACAGAGGGTACTTTTTCTTGACAATTACTTTGTTCAATTGTCAGAAATCTATACACAATATTAGCATCTGGTCCTTCTTCTTCACGAATAGGACTGGGGCACCCCAAGGTGACATGCTTGGGCATATGTACCCCTGCTTTAGAAGCTCTTCAAGCTACAATTGTAACTCTTTCAGCTCTGGCATACTCATTATGTAAGGATCTTTTGACACTAGAGCTGCTTCAGGCATCAAATTTACAGAGAAGTCAGTATCTCTTTTCGGAGGTAATCCTAGTACCTCCTGGAATACATCCTTAAACTCCTTTAGTACCACATGATATTCAATCTTTGAGACCTCATCCTTAGATGCTTCCTCCACATGGGTTGCAAATAATTGATATCCTTTCATGTAGCACTTTTTCAGCTGCATTGTTGAGATTTCTCTAACATCAACCGCTCTAGGAATTCCTTGGACTATTTTTTGATTCCCCTCCTCATCCAGGTAAGTAAATGCCTTGTTACAATAGTCCAGGAGGGCATGGTGTTGGTCCAACCAGTCCATCCCAATTAAACAATCATAAAATCCCAAAAGTAGAATATTCAATTCAGCCTTCGTGCTCACTCCCTTCATATCCACGGGATAGGATTTAACCAACTCAGTGACTTTCCTCTTGGTTCCTATATCCAACTTCACTAACCAATACTTTTCATGTTTTCTTTTTGATAAATGAAAACTTTCCACCACTCTAGGATCTATATAACTATGGCTAGCCCATGAATCAATTAAAATAGTAAATGCATGGTTGCTAATCATACCTTATAATTCAATCATCTGAGATTGAAACTCAGCTTGCTTGTTGTCCAGGGCCACATAGATCCTTGGCATTCTACTACCTATTTCCTCCATTGTTTCAGCTTGTCGAACATTATGGACAACTCTCACTTTGCCATTTTTATGGGGACAATCTCTGTACTTGTGTTTCTCTTTACAGCCCCAACACTAAATGGGTGTCTTTCTTGCCCTTTGTTCCCCCACTTCAGCCATTCTCAACTCTCTAAACGATGGTTGTCCTTGAGGACTATTTCTGAAAAAGGGAGGTTTGTTTCCCTTCTGCCTCTGGTCTTTCTTGAACTACCTCTGGTCGTCCCAAGCCTTCTAAAAGGTAGGATTTTCTCTTTGTTGTTCATATAATCATTTTTCTCTTCTTATCGTTTCTTCCATAGTCTTAAGATCATCATACTAAATCTTGTCACCAATGGAAGGTGGCAGTCCACTCAAATACCTATGAATCTTGATAGACTCATCTTTGATGAATGGAACATACTTCAGTAATTCCAAAAACCTTCATTCGTATTCATCAATGGTCATGCTTCCCATCTTGAGTTCGAAGAACTCTTTCATATTTCTATCATATTATCTTTTAGTCAGGTATTTCCTCTTGAAATATCTCTTGAATTCTTTCCAAGTGATATCTTTCTCTCTGATGTGTTGTACCTACACAAGTTGATCCCACCACATGGATGCTTTTCCTTTCAATTGATACATCACAATTCTTCCTTCTGCATGAGAGGAACAATTCTGCAGTTGGAAATATTTCCTCATGCCAAGCAACCATGTTTCATCATCTTCCTCCTTTTTATGTTATCCATCAAACATAGGAGGCTTAATATTGTTCATCTCTCCTTTCAGTTCATCCACTCCAGACCTCCTATGTTTTCTGGTAGGAGATGGGCTTGAATTCCCGCATGTTTCTTTACTGGAATGCTTTGGGGAGTGACGACGATATCTGTTAACACTCCTCGATCTTATTTTTCTCTGAAGGGTTCTGCGACTCCCTGCTTTTCTTGTGTCACTCTCCTTTTCCAATTTCTTTTTGATCCTATCCAGGATCCGCAACAACTTCAAGTTAAATTCACCCTGTTTATCCTGAGTTTTCTTGAGCCTTCTGTTATCATTTCGGTGAGCCTGGTGTTGACAGGCGAAATTGACCATCCGTCAACTGAGAGAGTGGAACCGGTTCGGGGTTGTCTAAATAACCCAAGCCATTTGGAATGAACCACCATGACGGGTTTAGCGGCTCTGTTGGTTGTTCTAAGGTTCTAGGAAAACCAAAGAGAAAACTAATCTACACTAACTAATCTAACTAAAACAATTAAAACAAACTAAACTGACTAAAACTAAATAAAACAAACTAAAACTAACTAACAATAAATAAAACAAACTAAAACTAAATAAACTACTCTAACTATTCTATATACAATCTATTAATTAATATTATACTCACTCTAATCGATTATCTAATTACTAACTACAATATCACTTATTCACAAAATGTACAATATTCACAACTTGCAGATTTGAATAAAACCTGGAAAACTCATTTGCAATCTGTCCTAAGACAGAGAAAGGTATTTCTGTTGATTTTCTGATTTTATGAATAAGAAATAAAACTTACTGAAATTAAACAATCTAATATACTAATTCTACATATATATCTAACTAACTTTATATCTAAACTAAACTACTATACTAAACAAATAAATGACAAACTGAACTGGAAACGCTCCAGATTTGTCCTGTGTATGATGACTTCGAAGCTGGTCGGAGGAAGGAAACTCGCACCGGATAATCCAAAAGCTTCTCATACACGATAGGATGCACTGCTCTTTGAGTTGTTTACAGGACAAACAAGACATAAAAAATCATAACAATTATATGATTTATAAATCTTTGCAATAAGGGAAACCTATTATGCAAAAACTTATACTTAATAATTCAACTTATGAAGAAGAGAAATCTGTCATTCACAAACTGAATTAAGCAATTGCTATTTTTTTAAACACTTGGAAGAAATCAGATATGGATTATATTGATTAAATTATATCATTTGCAAAAGACTAAGATAGCTAAAGTAGTCATTAACCAAATGCAAATAGATACACATAAACATAAAACAAAATATTGATATCATAAAAAGCTAAAGCTGTAGCAGAATATCAAATTCTGTCTCAGTCTGTATTGAAATTCCATATCCTTATTCTCCCACGAATGAGGATGATATTATTACAAAAATAACAAGTATTTATAAGTTTCTCCACAGGGTAAAACCTCCCTGTTGAAGTTAAAACTGTTTTACAAAAATCTGGGAAGATCTCCCAATGTTCAACTAAACTAGTAAATTAAAAATGCAAATATCCTCTAACTGCTCATCAAATCCAATACAATTTCGAATTCACCTGTAATAGACCAAAAATAACGAGTTAGAGAGATATTTTATTAGCAAAACAATAAAAATCTAATTCTACAGACTTAGCTACAGAATCATCTGATTCTGTAGCTAGTCTAAAATAATATACAGAATCGGAATTAAAATCAAATTGAATCTTTGAATGAGGTTTAATTCAATTGACATCCAATAATTACTTGAGAACGAATCCAAATGATTTTATCATTTAACATTAAATAGGATCAAAATTGATTCAACCGAACACAGAGATAGGAATACTCTGTTCTTCTGTTACCATAAAATCGGGTCTTTCATAATCGAACAGTAACAAGACTGTTTCACATCCAATTGAAATCGATAATGAAACATATCATATGTGATACAATCTAATCCAACACAACCATTTTCCACTTGTTATAGCTGTAATGATATAGCAACAAGATTCAAATCATTTAATCGAATGCAAAGAAAAAACTACTTTGTTTCGATTATTGTTACAAGTCGGGTAAATGAAATCTTATGTAACAGCATCATAATCATGTCTCAACAAATCGAATGAGATCATTTTGATATTCAATCGAAAACATAACAGATAGCAAATGCTTCGTTATACTTGCATCAAACAAGATGATCACGATAACTATGAACGAATTCAAACCATAACCGACACATAACCAAAAACGTGACAGGATCAATCAAACAGGATTTGTCATAGATTTTGATTATTGATTCTTGCACAGTCAACAGACAAGATCGATTAATTTTGATCACAATCATTTTAATCAAACGAATCGTAACAAAGTTTGACCGATTTATTTCACAAATTTAAAATACAGAGCATCAATTATAATCTGGAATCGATTCATAAAACGAATTTGCCAACTTAGAACAAAAACGAATCGATTTAGCTAAGAATTTTCACCCAATTGTTATGATTCAGATTCATTTCCAATTCGAGCATGGATGTCATTTGAGCGTATTGTTTTCGTCAAAGAAACAGGATCAATTAACTTGGAATCAATCAAATATAGAACAGCATCATAACAGGTATCCTCCCGAAACATTTACCAGTTATAGCATACCAATGATAATGAATCCGAACAAAATCGTAACAATCAAACTCAATCAAACCGTTTATCAACTATAGCACACGGATCATAACCAAATCCAATCTGAGCATGATACAAACCAAATCATTCGAAGTCAAACTATTAATTTTGTCACCTTAACAAGGTAAGCCAATCAATCAAATTCAAGCAAAGATCACTCAAATCCCATCAAAATCTATTGATTGCTAAACTGGGAATAACCATATCATATATTGAATCAAAATTTGTTTTATTCAAAGCCAGTCCATATATAGAATTCATGCAATGTAACAGAGCCATTCAATGATGTGAACAGAGTTGTTTGAAACTGAAATCAAATCGTTATATAAACCTAGATTATTTACAAAAAAAAATTATATCATAACATACCTGTGTAGCGACGAGGCTGTTCAATTATGCCAGCTTGGAGTTTACAACAGCCGTGGTTGATTCCACATTTTTAAACAAGATGGAGCCGGTCGTCTTTTGTTTCTTATCTGTCTCTTGTAGCTTGGTCTTTTGACTGGTCAGGGCTGCAATCTGGTCCTCTAGTGACTGAATCTTTGACTAGAGTATTGGAATATCATTATAATATCGCTCCAATCACGAATTGCATTGATCGCAGGGTGACACTATAGTTTTAGAAATAGCAGGAGAGGGTTTGGGCAAATGACTGAGGGTTTCACAAGGCAAATTAATGCCTGGGTAGTTAGGGTCGAGCCACGCAAAGGTTAAAACTCTCGAAACGTTCCACAAAGGTAAGCCACCCATTTTCCTCGAGGTCACTATGGGCATTGTCAAACATTAACAGAGCTTGGCTCCCATTGGGTTCAACTCGGACAACTGGTGCCATGAATCAAGCACATGGTAAGGGAAGGGTTCGAATTCACCAACACACACAGTAACAGAGCTACCCGAACCAAGAGCAATGAACGAGCAAAAGGGGTAAGCATTAATGCAAGCATGCGAAGGTGGTGGAGTTATTCACTGCCATGCAAAACAATTATGGTCAAAGTACAACCGTCGATATAGCTATTCAATTCATAATAGTAGATCATCCATTAAGTCAGGTGTACAACTAATCAAATTCAATGTGCATACAAATACGCGCTAACACTATGCGATAGTGTTCAAAACATTCGACGTATAGATCATACCAAAATCATTATGCGCCAATGTATATAATCAAAAGTTTAATCAAAGTGCCAAAACGAATCCATATAGTTGACAAGCCAATAAGTCATGAAAATATTATCATAAGGATTAGATCATATATATAAAAACAAAAATAAATCATAACCCCTATGCAATTCATAGAATCAATGATTAGGCAAATCCTAAAAAGTATAAATCCATATGCTCAATGCCTCACAAACTTTAACAGAACCAAGTTATATAATCAATATAAAAATGTCCAATGAACATAGTTCAAAATTCCTTTCAACCACATAACGATAAACCAAAGGTAAGTGAAATAGAAAATATCGATAAAAAGATCATGACAGTTTAGATGGTGATCGAAATGTGACTTCGAAAGGAAAAGTTTTCACGCTTACAATCATGAAAACTTAATGAAGACAAATTTGCAAATGTCGCAAGAGATGAAAATGTCGTGTATTTGAAAATGCAACGAAAAACTTGATGTTCGCAAGACATAGGTGTAGGCAGCTTATAAGATCATAAAAAAAATTGATTTGGCTGCCAACAATGGTGACACACTAGTAGAAGCAGTTATCTTTGTCAAAAGAAACAAATTCAGATTAGGACATCAAAGAAAATTTCAACTCAAAAATAACAATCAAAAAATCGTACTAACATCATTATTAATCATTTTTTCCTAGCAGTGTTTTAAAAGATGAAAACCAATAACAGTCTTAAGGTCAGCAAGTCATGATATTAAAGATAAAATCTTCAATACTGTTGGCATAGCCACTGCTGCCAGCAGGCATCCATAGCCTCGACAGGGTTTCCATTTAACCCACTCTGACATCTGTATCCTGTCAAGAAGTTCTAGATTATCATAAAGGACATTAAAGAGGTTTCTTATATTATTTTTTTTGCAAATTTTCATGTACACGACATTGCTTCACTGCCAACAGGCCTGTTCAATACCCCGACGAAGTTGTCTTGGCGCCGTGCATGCATTTACCCACTGCCAACAGACCTGTTCAATATCCCGACGGGTTTACAAGCACTTCCCATGGCTCTTTATTAATAATTTTATTTGTTTTTCTTTTATAGATATATAGCTGAGTAGGGTGACGCTGAAAGTCTTGATATTTTAGTATATTTTTCAGACCTCATCAGAATTTTTTAGCACCGTCCTTTATTCAGTTCCAGAGATGTTTTATAAAAACAACTTCCTATGACAGGGAGGCATCCTTTGAGTCATTCCTTTACGGAAAAGGGACAGCATAAAAAGATAATAGATGATCATGACAAACTTTGCTCAGAGATTGAAATCAGTAAACTTCTTTCAAACAACAAAATTTTCCAACATAGATATCAGTTTCAGAGATATATCATTGATGTTTGTACAAATTTTCAGAAGTTATTTCATCGTAAAAAAATTTCTATCGTCTTTGTCTGAATGGCTCAGTGTACAGGTATGTGTATGTCCAAAAACACAAACTGATCAATCAAATCAAAATCAAAAACAAAAAGCAAACGAAAACGCAAACAAAAACAAAAATATATACATAATATACAAGGGTAGTTATCAAGCAAAGTATCTCTTCAGGGCTTGGCCATTCACCGGATAGGTGTCAAGTTTCCCTTCAATATTCTACAATTGAAAAGAACTAGGACCCAACTTTTCAGCAATTAAAAATGGCCCAAGCCATAAGTTTTAAAATTTGGTGTGCTCACCCTTTCCTTCGTGTGGTTTGTCCCACTTCAAAACAAGATCGCCTACTTTAAAATTCCTATCAGAAGCAGAATTAGAATCGAACCATCTTTTAATTAATTGTTGATGTTGATCTAACTTATGCTTAGCTTGGGATCTTACTTCTTCCAACTTCATCAAAGCGTTAATTCGGTTTTCTAAAGGGGGACAATCTTCTTCTTGGACCTTTTGTGACAACTGAAGTGAAGGAAGAAGAATGTGAGGTGGAAGAATTGCTTCTCTGCCATAAACAAGAAAAAAGGGGGAGTTACCTATAGCAGCTTTGGGTGTTACCCTATCATCCCACAGTGCGTTCAGCAGTGCATTGTGCCAATTCTTGTGATTTTCAGCCACAGTTCTCTTGATAATTTTAATCAGGTTTTTGTTGGTTGATTCTGCTAAGCCGTTGACCTGGGGGTAGTAACTAGCAGAATACTTCATCTTTATTCCTTTCTCCAAATAAAACTCTCTCATCTCAAGAGAAGAAAAGTATGAAGCGTTGTCGAAGACTAGACAATCAGGGATACCAAAACAAGTAATAATATTCGAGTTTAGAAAAGCGATTACCTGACTGGTGTTAACAGTTCTTAGCGCAGCAGCTTCAGACCATCGTGTAAAGTAGTCTGTGGCTATCACAATATACTTGTGTTGTTGCGAGGATGGAGGGTTAGCAGGACCTATGATGTCAAGGCCCCATTGCTGGAAAGGAGAATCTACTTAGACGAGTTGCAAGGGAAAGGCTGGTTTTTGCAACTGCCCTGATGCTTTCTGATAGATGATACATTTACGACACAAGGTGTGGGTGTCCCTAAAAAGCGTGCGCTAGTAATAACTGTCTCTTAAAACCTTATGAGTAGTGGTGTTGCCACCGAAGTGACCACCAGCTTCTCCTGCATGCAACTCGAGCAAGACTTTTTCTGCTTCGCCTTTCTCGAGATAGCGCATCAGTACGTCGTCAAAATTCTGACGAAACAGTATACCGTTAACTAGATGAAAGGAGGCGGACTTTAGTCTCAACGCTCTTCTTTTGGCGGGGTCGAGGTGACGGGGTGCTGACCCATGTTCAAGACAGAATCTAATATCGCCGTACAAGGGACTAACGAGATTTTGTGCGCAACAAATTAAACTTTGATCGTGCTGTTCTAGGTTTGACGCATCACTATCTTCTTGTTGTCTGGTTTTTGAATCAACAACCAATTTACACAACCCTTGGCCTCTCATGATCTGAGCTAGGGTGATTTCTAAGTCATACTCCTGCAAAGAGGTGATCCAGTTAGCTCTCTTCTCTCCTAACTCCTTCTGTACTAACAAGTTCCTTACGGCAAGGTAGGGGACAATGACTTTCATCCTTGACTTCAAAAGATAGGACCGAAAGTGCTTAACTGCTTTGAAAATAGCGTAGGCTTGCTGATCGACCACTGGGTAGTTAAGTTCAGCACCTTTGAAAGCAGAGCTCATAAAGGCGATGGGTACTTTGTTGTTCTCAGAATTCTTCTGAGTTAGGACTGCGGCATAGGAACGATCAGAGGCAAAAGTATAGAGTGTAAAATCTTGAGAGAAGTCAAGGCTCATGAGAGACGGAGTGTCTATTATGGCCTTCTTTATAGCATTAAAAGCTTGATTTTCTGTGGGTCCTCAGTGATATTGGGTGTCTTTCTTAATCAGGTTCTGCAGAGGCCTGACCATTTCAAAGAAGCTGGGGACAAATCTTCTCACGAAATTAATCTGGCCTAGGAAAGACTGCATGGATTTCTTGAATGTAGGAGGGGGAATTTTAGTGATGACTTGAGTCCTCTCGAGGTCAATAATCATCCCATCACTAGACACAATGAATCCTAGTAATTTACCCTGTTCTACTGCAAAGATGGACTTTTTGGGGTTCAAGGAGATGTCGTATTTACGACATCGTAGCAGAACGGCTCGTAAGTGAGCTAGATGATCGTCTTTGTTTTTAGAATAAATGGTCACATCATATAAGTAAAATACGATGGAGTGATTGATCAAGCCTCGAAAAGCAATGTCCATTGCTCTCTGAAAGGTAGCACCAGCATTAATCAATCCAAAGGGCATTTTGCGATAAGCGTAAGTGCCCCACAGGGTACGGAAGGTAGTTTTGAGTTGGTCTGGCAGAGACATCAGGACTTGATTGTACCTAGAAAAACCATCCAATAAAGATAGCCTCTCAGAACCAGATACCTGTTGTAGGATCTATTCCATGGGTGGGACAAGATAGTTGTCTTTGTCAGACGCTCTATTGAGGTTTTGGAAATCGACACAAAGTCGAATTTCCCCATTTTTTTTCCGAACTGGGACATGGTTGGACACCCATTGAGTGTGTCTAACAGGAAAAATTATTTTAGCACTTAGGAGTTTATTCAATTCTTTTTGAACAGTCAGTTCAAGTTTAGGGTGCATTTTCCTCAGTTTCTGTTGAAAGGGTAAGGTTTGGGGCTTCATCGGAATGACATGTTGTATGATATTAGGATCGAACATTTTAAGATCATCGTATGTCCATGCAAAGACATCCTTAAATTCTTTAAATAATTTAACAAAAGCAGCTTTTTCTTGTCTAGAACATCCCAAGCCTAGATTGATGCACTGAGGATTTTCACTAGTTCCTAAATTCACTTTTTCATAAGACAACGAGGAACTATTGGTTTTACAATTGAACGTCTTTTTAAATTTATCTTCAAAATCATAAAACTTTTCTAATCTAACTATGGATGTGGGCATGAAATTTACCATGTCCGATAGAGCTTTAGGAGTTTTCGGATCAGGTATTACCGTAAAATCGTGCAAATTGTCGTCGTGTGTGTGATCATCTATCACTGCGCCTTGAAAGGTTTCTTCCATGTGCAGAAAGTTAATGATCTGCTGATCATCATCAAATACTCTCCAGTTTGTGATATTGTCAGGAACAGATGGTCGAAACAATAGCTCGACGGAGAATGCGTTTGGGGATAAACCTTCTGCAGGAAGAAGTTTAGATTTAATCTAGGAATGGAATTTATATTGAAAGCAGAAAATTTGTTCATTAAACTCCATACCTCAGACTGGTAACTTTTGAGATGCAGGGAAAGATAGTATATAGAGTCTCTTACCTGCCTAACCACTATTTCAGAGTCGCCAAATACAACCAGGTTTTGAATGTTCATATCCAAGGCTTTTCTGAGACCTTTCAATAAAGCCTCATATTCTGCAGTATTGTTAGTACATTCAAATTCTAGTCTACAAGCCATTAATGTCTTGTTACCTGTCGGATCGATAATGATGCAGCCTGCACCAACTCCTTCTTTAGACTTATAACCGTCGAAATATAGAGACCAAATTTGGTTTCCATCGAGCTCATGGGACTGTTGCATAGAAGCTGTTGGTTGCATGTATGCTACGATCTCGGACTGTTGTTCTGGATTGTTGATAGGTGAAACTTCAGCCATGAAATTTTCGAAGAAGGTGTCCATCCCTTGGACTTCGGGTGAATCAGCAGAAGGTGTATATGGTTCCTTGGGATCGTTCAAATCTATAACCATGAACTTTAGGTAATGCTCACGATTCACTCTGATCTTGTTAGGCTTACCGTTCTCTGGAAGCCATAAGTGAGACCAGTCTATTGCGAAGTAACCATGTAGCTGCTCCGACCAGTCCCTGCTCAAAAATAGACCATACACTTCTGGAATATCCACAACAATTATATCAATAACCTGATGGACCTTTGGGTTAGACGATAATCTAATCAATACATTCTTTAGTTCACCTATAACTTTAACATTTGTCCGATCAAGTTGTATGATTTTTAAAGAAGATGGTTCCACTTCAGCGTTAATCTTTTGGCAAACAGACCAACACATCACATTGGATGACGCTCCTGAGTCCACCATACAATTATGCACATTTCTGTTGAAAATTTTGAAAGTTAAAAGAAAAGGAGGTACATTCTTGCGAGTACTAAGAGTAGTAGCTTGTGGTTTTTAACTCGCAATTTCTCATGCTACTTTATCTACATTATTTACATTATTTACAGGAACTACAGGAAGGCTTCCTTTATCTTGAGGATCAGGATTATTTTTAGTGGAAGTCTTCTGTGGAACTTTGCTTTGCACAACCTTGTTACCAATTGAATTACCATTTTTTCCGTTCTCTGAAATATTTTGCAACATTTTCTGTAACAAAAACGGAAACTTCAACAACTCATAAATAGAAATGTTAGCCCTTAATTTTTTAAGATCTTCAACAACACCATAATCTAAGTTAGGGCTGACATTACTCTGTTTAGTTTCTGCTGATTTGGATGGCTTTGGAGGTGAAGTTGTAGTGTTCTCGGTTGAAGGCTTGTTTGTTGTCTTACTCCTAGTGTTATAAGGGTGAACAGTCTCGAAGTTAGCTTGAAAGATGTTGTCCGAGAAGTGTCCAAATATGTTTGGAGAAGACTCTTCTTCTTGAATTGTTTCTTGTTCGACTTCCTCCTGAGGGATCTCGGGAGGCATCAAGTTATCTTGGGCTTCTAGAATTGTTTGAAGGGCACATTGCAAACTTTCTAGGTTAAGGCCTTCAGGGTTTGGATTAGGTCGGTTAGTAGGAAAAGGCTTTCAGAAAGGAGGTTTGCAAGGTCCTTTACTCGAGGAAGCTTCTCTAGTTGACCTTTTTAAGTCTATAACTTGATTCGACAGTTTTTGAACAACTTTAGTTAAATTTTCCAAATCAGAGTTTTCAGGTTGTGCTTTTCCTTGAGTAGGTCTGGGGAGGATTTCAATCTTCTTTTTGGAAGAAGAAACAGTCTCAATTTCGTTGCTAGAAGAGTCCTTAAGACTAAGTATGTCTTTTTCAATCTGACTAGCTTCCTCAAAGGCTTCTAACAACGTGGCCTTTTTAGATCATTTAACCCAAATAGCTATACTTCGATGTAAAGCTTTAGTGTAGTAAGCTATTACAAGACTCTAAGAAGGCATAGAATCTGTAGGGATTCGATTTTTAAGTGTTAAGAATCTTTTATTAAAGTCTTTAACTTTTTCTTTTGGGTTCATTTTTAAGCTTGAAAGATCCATGACTAAGACTTCCGGAGGTTTACCATCTCCGAATTTTTCCAAAAAGCATGACTCAAACTTTTCCCAAGACACAATGGTGTGGGGTTGTTGGGCAAAGTACCAAGTGGATGCATTACCCTCGAAAGTATAAGGGAACAACCTACAGACAACGTCTTCATGTTCAACATTGCGGAGTCTAATGGCTAACATAAACTTTTTGATATGATCTTCAGCTATCTGTTTTGAATTAGGATCAAACTTGGGAAGCCATTTCTCCGGGTGCTTAGGTAAAGGGTGTTGGGCTCCAGGTACAGCTACAGCATCCTGGTCCAACCAGGGTCTAGCAGGGTTGTTCTGATTTTCCATTGGGGTAGTGGGTGTGGAAGGCTGAGAAGGTGAATTGCCTTTGTCTGAAGAGGAATCTCCTCCAGAAGAGGAAGGAGATGAGGGAGGTGGTGAAGGTGGTATCCCAGATCCTCCTGCAGCAGGATTTGTGATTGGATCTGTAGGATTCACAGTGAGGTTAATATCACCTAATTGTTCTCTGATATCGGAGAATTCTAAAGGTTGACCCCACAAACGGTTTGGTTGCCTAAGACGAGCTAAGGCACTATGTGTTTTAATAAGAGATTGACGGATAATCTCTTGTGTGTTACCACCTGTAGGATTAGGGGTTGTTGGCTCAACTGTGATCTGCGGATCTTCAGTTGAAGTAGTTGTTGTTTGAAGGGGAATATTATCTTGTGAATGGCTTCTGGTCACTATAGGTGAGCAATTAGGAGGGGGAGCTACCCGAACCAAGAGAAATGAACGAGCAAAAGGGGTAAGAATTAATGCAAGCATGTGAAGATGGTGGAGTTATTCACCGCCATGCAAAACAATTATGGTCAAAGTACAACCATCGATATAGCTGTTCAATTCATAATAGTGGATCATCCATTAAGTCAGGTGTACAACTAATCAAATGCAATGTGCATACAAATACGTGCTAACACTATGTGATAGTGTTCAAAACATTCGACGTATAGATCATACCAAAATCATTATGTGCCAATATATATAATCAAAAGTTTAATCAAAGTGACAAAACGAATTCATATAGTTGACAAGCCAATAAGTCATGAAAATATTATCATAAGGATTAGATCATATATATATAAACAAAAATAAATCATAACCCCTATGCAATTCATAGAACCAATGATTAGGCAAGTCATAAAAAGTATAAATCCATATGCTCAATGCCTCACAAACTTTAACAGAACCAAGTTATATAATCAATATAAAAATGTCCAATGAGCATAGTTCAAAATTCCTTTCAACCACATAACGATAAACCAAAGGTAAGTGAAATAGAAAATATCGATAAAAAGATCATGATAGTTCAGATGGTGATCGAAATGTGACTTTGAAAGGAAAAGTTTTCACGCTTACAGTCCTGAAAACTTAATGAAGAAAAATTTGCAAATGTCGCAAGAGATGAAAATGTCGTGTATTTGAAAAATGCGACGAAAAACTTGATGTTCGCAAGACATAGGTGTAGGCAGCTTATAGGATCATAAAAAAAAATGATTTGGCTACCAACACCTGGGTATCTTTCTGCAATCTTTCGATGATTTTCATCATATGCTCTTCCTTATCCATCTCCTTTCCATGCCCATTGGAGTTCAATCCTTCGACGCCCAAGTTGACATCCCTTCCTTCTCTTTCGTTATCTGAATTAGAGGCAGTCTGCACCTCTTCCATTCTCTGCTCTCAACGACAACTCTATTTGGTTCTGGCACTTGCTAAGATTTTGCAAACACACGTGCAGTCAACAGGGATTTTTCAGGTTGTCATTCCTTAACAAATTCCACACATTCAAAACCATTCAGATTTAAGAAAATGTTCAGTTTTCCATGAATTTTTCAAGCTCTGCTCGGCTCCATAGGAAACTTAGGCCATAGCCCTTTTTCCTCTTAGTTCCCAACCCATGCGACCAAGGTGTGACCCAATGATAGGTATCAAGGTGCTACCTGGATTTTTGGCTTTTGGAATTTCCAAGGCACACACAACTATCTCCCGGAGTTCCGATTACCGAACTCACAAAGTCAGGTGGATCAACGGTCCACGTTTACCCATCATCCAACGGTTGAAATCCATCGTGGTCTTTGTTAATATTATGGTAGTTGTGGGAGGTATTTACCTCCACATGTAAACATGACAAGAATAGAATATTCTAGGAAGAAAGAAGAAACCCTAATGAGTTGGCTAATAACCCTAGAAGACTTGTCGGCTCAAGAGGATAATTTATATTAGTTTATTAGCCTCCAAGAGAAGAAGTCGGCCAGAAGAAATAATATATACTAAATAGACAGATACCCAGAATGAGAAGTCGTCCCAGGAAGTTAGCCAAATTTAGTACAAATACAAGAGGCCAGTTCTCATTCTGGTAGCCAGTCTCATAATTGCAGAGCAACACTTGTGCGCACTGCAATGCCCAGTTTTGTGCGCAGGTTTGGAGGAGAGTTGCCATTGCAACTACTACAGCTAGAAGATTTTTTTTTGGCTTGGACTATCTCTTATTTAGGGTTTGGACTATCTGATAAACTCTTGTTGGTGCGCTATCCTTGGGGAAAGGTGCGCTACCCTTTGTTTGGCTATCTAGCCTAGTGTTTTCTTCCGGAGTGATTCTCTGTCAAGGTTAAGGTGCTCGGAGGGTGGCTTCAGCCTATGGTTGGGTGACAATAGTGATATTGTCAATGGTAAAATGAGCACATCCATTATATTCTAACAGGTTATGGGCCTGCACCTCCTTCATTCAGTCTAATCGCTGGAAGGAAACATAGCCGTAAGGATATTAAGCTCGTTGAGGAATTGTCGCTAGGGTTTCTAGTAGGAGCAGTCACCATAGCACTATCGCTAGGGTTACTAGCAGGTGCAGTTGTAGAAACCCTAATCCTCTCATTGAGGCACCTTAAGTGAAGGGATTGACCTAATTTCCAGATAGATCAGTGTGCCCTAGCCTAGTGCATCTTCTGATATTCTCAGCAAGCCAAGATGTCAAATTTGAGTTTTTTTTCAAATCTAGGGTTGACCAAGTCAAAGAAGCCATGACTTACTCTGTGAAATCAGAAAACAAGTTAGATGGAGCTTCTAAATTTAGAGCGTGGAATACAAGGATTGACCTCATCCTTTCCAAGAATAAATTGTTGGATATCATGAAAGGAAAGATCGTGGAACCAGAGTTTGAAGAAGGAAAAGAGAAGGAACCGCAGAACATTGCAGTTATGGAGAAGTTCAAAGACGGTGACATCAATGCCATAAGTATCATAGTGGACTCTATAAAATACCACTTGATACCCTACATCTCCCATCTTGACTCGTCGAAGAAGATGTATGATGCCCTAACAAACCTCTTCTCAGTCAGAAACATTGGACAAATAATGAGTCTAAAGAATGAGCTCTGTGACATCAAGATGAATGATGATGATAGCATAACATCATACTTTGTGAGGATCTCCCAGTTAAGAGATCAAATACAAGATATTGAAGATATCATTTCAGACAAGGAATTGGTAAAAATAGTACTCAATGGTCTTCCCAAGACATGGGATGCATTTTCCACAAGCATGAACACAAGGAAGGAGTATCCTACATTTGAAGAAATTTGGACTTATTGTGCTCAAGAAGAATCTAGGATCAGTGCAAAAGAGAAACCCCAAAAGAAGTGCGATGATCAAACCTGTTGGACACACCTACCACACTTAGAGGGGGGGTGAATGAGTGTGGGTCTCTTTTTCCCGAAACTTCCATCTTGCACAAAAACTCATCAATTTGCATTCAACATTTATTCATT
>CBVK0100485628.1:0-18351 GCA_900067695.1 Picea abies
CTCTTCCGATCTCACCATTCAACATCACTACCATTCCTCAGTCCAAGAATGTACTTACTGACTCTCTTGCAAAAATGGCCTCGAGGTTATCTCCTCTTGAAGACTATGATGCCTCTAGGTTCACCATAGAGTTACTATATAAACCATCAGTCCCTGATAACATCTCTAATTGGAGAGTGTTTGAGGGGTATGAGCATATCATATCATTTTTTACCAACAAAGATAACTTTAGAGACATCGCCATTGATGATGAATAATTTAAGGAAATAATTGCTCAACAAGAAGACGAGGAATATGAAGCCAATAAGGAAAACACTACTAAAAATCCTAAACTCCACACAATGCCTAAGGGAGTAGTCAACTTGGAAAACCTTTTTGATCTGCGAGAGATATTCAAGAACCCAAAGAACCATCAAAAAATAAATACAAATGGAATGTTTATCATACATGTGTCACATGTGCATATTTCACAATGATACTAATGATGTGTGATACATGACAAATCATAAGAAAATATTAGGGGAGCTAGGAAATGTGAAGTAAGTGATAAAATCATGTTTGAAATACAACATTTTTCGTTTCCAAAAAAATTGTTTGGTGGTGTTGAAAAACGCCATTGTTATTATTGATGGGACTTCATATGAATATGATTCTTTAGATAATGTAGGCACACCGAAGGACAATTGTATTAGACTCATTCATTAAAACAATTAGGAGTCATTTGTAAATGAATTGGAAAAATAACAAACAACCCACATACCTTAGAATAAAATATAAGATTGAGCATGTTGTTTTACCTCACCCCTATATTCTTACCTATGGTCATTCAAATAGACCATATGGATCATATCTAATACTAATGGTCTCTTTTTAAATTATCATGCTTGGAATGATGCAAGAAGTATTGTACCTCTGATGAGTGCTTCCTTGTCATTGTTTGTAGTTGGAGGCTTATACTAATGACTAAGTTTGTACACTGGTATATAAATGCACCTGGTCTATAATCTTGAAATACATAACCACACTTCTTCCATGTTTATCATCTTGTGTAAGATATTATCCTTTGATAATCATCGATGCAATTGAAAATTCATTAGCTTTTCTATTTGTTAGTGAGACATTAAGGGTCTTCTTTCCATATAAGAAATGTGCCAACCAATAGTTAGAGCCCCATTCATTATATTTTGGGGCAGCCGCTACATATATGTTCCACACAAAAAAATGGAGTGCTAATGTGTGAGTCCAATAAATTTAAAAAGCATGCTAAATTCATGCTAGTTAATCAAAATTAATCTAGTATTCCCCATTTGCATTGAATCTGGTTGTACGAGATTTGAAACATGATCATAATGTGGTGAAATAGTTAGTTTATCCCCCTCCAACTAGGATAATTCAAAAATTATGCATTACCCAATGGGGAGTGATACATGATCCCATTTATCAACCCAGTCAGTGGATTCATAATTGTCCCATTCACCATTGCTACATGGATCATAGAAGCAAACAAGTTTTATCATCCATATTTTGGTTATGGCATTGCTAGAGGTTTGAATTGAATGAAATTGACAATTTCAATGTACTATTTTTAATTCATATGTATGATCGATCTGCATTGAAAATATCCCAAAAGTATCTCTACACATGTCCTTTCCTTGTAAATTTTTCTTTCCTTCTTGTTCCCTTTACCATTACTAAAGAATACCATCCAATAATAGATTTTGTGTCTCAAATGAAGTAATTTGTTGTTAACTTCAATTATCTCTTGCATAACGTAGTTTTGACGCATGCACCAACTCCATCATGATCCCCTTTCCTATTCCTAGTGTCAAAATAGTTCCTAATTTGTGGTGCCTTGTATTTTTTGTGCAACATACACAACCATTGAAATACATGAAAATTTTTAAACTGGCCCTCACAACCATCTAACCAAATCCAATGTGAATCCATCTATTGATACGTAAACGAGGGAATTATATCCCACTCGCTTCACAAACACAAATCCTCTATAAAAGTCTCTTTGAGATATGTTCTCTAACTTGTACAAAGTGCTCTATCTTCAGAAAGGATGCTAGGCCTCTATTCCCTGCCCTATACAAGGATCTTGATCTTCTTCTTCTTGGGATAGTTGTAAGGTCTGTTCTCTATACAAACTCTACTAGGATTGATTTTTTGGATCATTTCTCTTTGTAACTTGCACACAATAACAAGAACAAAATGTGATGAAAAATGTATTATGTTTCCAATAATTCCAATGGGGTCTTCAGAGTTCTAGCCAATTTGCTCAGTCCAATTCTGAGTGCAACTAAGATTTGTCTTCTGAATTGATAGGATGGATCCTTAATTACTTCATTATTAGTTTTTAAATGAGTAAATATATCCTACAAAAACACATTAGTATCCTCTTGTTGAGTCTTGAGAGCCACTACATAGTTGAGTTGAGACTAGCTTCATTCCCAAAAGTGTGTAATTTATTGGTTAGGAGTGTAGTATCAAATTAAAATAGGGAGTGTTTGACCATAATTCCTCTCTCATGAAGTACCTCTAGAGGCTTGAAGAAATTTTGGTTGATTATCCTTCAAAGAAAAACATGACTACAAGTAGTATCGTCTCTCTAATATAGGCACCCCACTACATTAACCTCACAAAACAACGTTCAATATCTCTTAATCAAAGTAAGTAAGATGCACTCCAAAAGCCTATGAGTAATGGAGAATGAAAATTTAGGCAACAAACTGTTGGAAAATATGGATCCTTCGGTGGTTTCCAGGCTCAAGATCAAAATTTGAATACGCTACTAGAATTTCTAGGTGCTCCAAGGCTTAGTGCACTGCTTCCAAGGGTCTGTGTACATTGTCAAATGGTGAATGGATATATTATTTTTTGATGCTATTAAACCACCATCTTTGCAAACCTAAAATTCATTTCTAGAGGACAAGAAATGCAGTTGAGAACTTCTCCATTGATCTCTAGAAATGGAGCATTGTATATGATCTTGGGAAATCATACACTCCTCTCTGTGGCACTAGAAACTATTACAAGTATGACAAAAAAAGAGGGGCCAATTAAATGAAGAATTAAACTAGTAATATAATGATTTGACCAGCTGAAGAAGATGCCCAGGTAAATGGGAAAATCAATTGATAGGTAAATTCAACACCCAATAGAAGGGGAGTTGACTCAATGAGTAAGAAATGACCTTCTATAGAACTGTATGAATCATATGGTTGTTGTACAATAGTGTATGGTCCGTGGGTGAGGAATAATTCCCAAGGAAGGGTAAAAATCGATTTAGGGAGATGAAATTGACCATCTAATATTGGAATTCAATTCAACAAAGATGAATTCACCTAGAGGGAGTGTGTATGGTTCGTGGGTGATAGAAAAAACACCCAACACTTTTCCCAATGGTCCGAGAAGAGAAGAATGAATTCTACAAATAAAAAACCAGCTTAAAAATTGATACAATCAATTCTTATGAACCATTGATGTCATAATTTTGAGTGAATGGACAATGGGTAGTTCATAGTTGTTGAATTCCATACAACATTAATGGGAAATGATATCTAATTGTTACTAACATAAAAATCATATAGAATTCCTCATTCCAACCCGAAATTCAATCATAGGGAGCACATTGAGAATTGTTGGGAACATAATGTAATGCATCTTAAGATGCATTCACCATGGTAAACCATTAACAAAAATAAGGGAAGCATTTAGCACACATGAATTATTCCATAAGTACCAAGAAATCTAAACACAAAATCAACATAGTGATTTTACCTTGGAAACCCAAATGGGAAAACCAACTTTGAATGAGGCTCATTTTCTTCATTTCATTAATCTCTGATACAAAGATTTCATGGATATCTATGGTTCTCCTTTCCTTGGCCAAAATACTCATTGAGAATGGGATTTAAGGAAGAAATAAGGAGATTTGTGGGGTAGGGAGAATGCTAACAACCATGCTCCTTCATTTTCCATTCTATAGCCTCACTTCTATTTTCTTTTTAATTATATCATTTAATTCTTCTTTTTTTCCTCTCAAATTTTTCTCAGTCAACATTTACATTTATTGTCTTTTACATAGTTGTTGGATGCAAACCTAGTCAGGAGAAAAGGCTATTTTTGGGAAGAGAAGCATGAGAGGAGGAAAGACAACTGAAAGGAAAAGCATCACGTGTAAGGGAAGCAGGCGAGGCGTGCATGCAAAGAATACCTAACAACGCTAGGGTTAGGGTTTTTGTAATGTATTATAATGGCTGATGAGATAAGAATATAAATAGGTAGTACTTAGAGGAAGAGAGAGCAACTGACCAAGGAAGAGATAATTGTAAGAAATGTATGAGTCAGTAAGATGGTGAGCTAGGGAAGTTACGAGTGACTTGATCCTAAGGGTTAGATCATAGGATGATGAGCCTGGTGCAATCTAGTCAGCCTCACAGGAATCGAGGATCTTGTTGAAGAGAGGAAGATTTGAGATTGTAAACACATGCGTAGTGACATATTACTGAACCATAATAAAGAGCTTGAGATCCAGATCTTTGTTGACGTAGCCCAGGGGGGGTGAACCATGGTAACAACTATTTTATGTGAATGAATGTATGTGTCTTTATTGTTGTTAATTGGTGAATGTTAGATGAATGAATTAACTAGTTAGATTTGGTATTTCACATGCATGAATCGAATGACTACTATAATCTAATGTTAGACTGAATAAATAAAGATTACAAGATACAACCCTAGATCTCCACCCATTCCTAGGTTGCAAACACCTGAGTATTGCAACCACCCATAGAGTTATCTCAGGTGAGACTGCACAGTACACTCTGTGTGTTGCGTTGCCTTCTGGTCTACCAGAGGGGCCGATAGTTTTAGAGGGATTTTTTTGGGAGCTTATTAAATATGAACCAGGGTTAATCTATGATCGTAAGGTAGGATCATAATAGCTATTAAAGAATCCTAAGTAGAAGAATATAGAGATTAAAGCCAACAAATGGTTATGTTGCCGGTTGGATGGAACATGATGGAATTGAGTATATGATATTTGTGGAAGACACGTCAAAAGAATGACAGACTTGACGAAAAGACGCTGAGAGAATGAGAATATAAAAAGGGATGTTGAGACTATGGAATCCAGTGAAGGTAGAGATAGAGACTTGGTTTAAAACAAAGGAGATGGAGTTTTCACAAAAAGATAACAGAAACCCAAAGTTGACACCGTGCAAATATCTGGACAAGTACGTATTCAACGACTTGCATGAAGTATTTTTCTGTGATTTTTTGCATGTAATGCAGGAGTGGATAAAAATGTTGAAAGACAACCATACCACAAATAGGATCAGACAGCTAGAGTGGAATCTTGTAGAGATCATGCAGTTACAACAAGTTGATAATGATTTTATGCGGGCAGTAGATTTCTGGTTAGACAACATTGTTGCAGGATTTATCACAGAATTTTCCATAGATAAGTGAAGTCTTACAGTGCGGAAGAAAAAGAGTTCTTGAAGGGACCTCAAGTTAGGTACATCAGATCATTATATAATTCTATTAAGATATTACTATATAACAAAGATGTAATAACAATGGAGTCAGACAACTAAAACTTCCCTGCGTGCATGGGTGAAGGGGGAAAGCACTGACATGAGAAGGAGAAATGGAAGGAGAAAGGGATAAAGGAAAGAAGGAGGATGCCTTGGACCCATTTATGATGGATGAAGACCAGATCAAGCGGATCATAGAAACAACTAGAAAAATGCGCAATGGAGTACCCTACCAATATAATGTGAACACCAAGAAGAGAGTTGTAGCCGCGAGGGAGGGATTGGAAAGTGATGAAGAAGAGGTAGAGGATCTCCGGGATGTGGAGAAAATTGAGGAAATCCTGTGTGAGACATATGAGAGGAAGACGAGAGGTCCAAGAGCGGGAATATAAGGCAACACTCCTATCCATATCAGTGTTAGTGTGGAACCCATAAACCCATGTGCGACTAATACACAAAGAAGAACACCACCATTTAGACAACCGAATTTTGGGAGAAGGAAGACAACATGAAGTACATATACACAAGGAACAAAAACTAGTGGAGCCAGTTTAGGAAGCATTAGTCAAGTATCTACACCACGCAAAGGTAGTAGTTCAAAATTCAGGATGGTAGGACATGATCCCACCATCAGGTTACCATAATTCAAAGGAGAGGCGTCGGAGGACCCTAAGAAGAATTTGTTCATTTGTGAAAAGATATTGGAAGAGAAACAAATCATACACGAGGACACTAAACTTGCATAGTTAGATATCATGCTAAGAGATCGCTCACTGGATTGGCACATGAGTTTAGCTACAAATAGTCCACCAGGGACAACCAGAACAATTGGAGATATCAAGAAGCTATTGATAAATGAGTTCCAGAAGCCTAGTTCAGAGGATCAATACATGAAGGATATGATAGAGATTAGACAGAAACTAGGAGAATCTGTATGGGAGATTAACCAAAGATTCAAATGCTTGAAGGGAAAGCTAACGTATGTCATGACATATATGCAACATAGGCATCTTTTCGTCAATTCACTGCTACCACACTTGAAATACCCGTTGTGACAACATAAGTTTCACACACAGGAAGAGGCTCTACATGCATCCCTACAACTAGAAGAGAACCAATATCAAAAGATAGATCCATCCATAGAGGAGTTGAAGGGGGATTTGAAGAACTTAACATTCCAGTTAAACCAAAACAAAGGTAGGGACAAAAGAGAATTTGTTTGGTGTACCACATGTAGGACATAAGGACACCATACGAACAAATGTCCAACATTCGCGTAGTACATGACAACAAGAATTCCAAACCCATTGCCAACAAGAGGACTATGGTGTGAGATATGTAAGAAATAGGGGCATGGTCCATATCACTGCCTAATGATGCAGAAGTACCAGACAGTACCTAAGAGCTCATATTGCAACTTTTGCAAGTCAGTAGGCCATGATGACAAAGATTGCAGGACCATGGACCTCATGAGGGAAAGAACATCAGATGCTTACAAGGTGCAGGCATAAATGATGACTAGGCAAGCCACACTATAATTTAAACAAGTACCAACCCCGTATAACACTGTGCAACAATAGTATAACACTACACAACAAAAGTATAACATTGCGAAACAACAATATAACATTGCACAAAAACAATACAATACCGTACAACCACAATATAATCCTATGCAGTATAACCAAGCGCCTCAGTACAATGCACCACGAGGAGATCGAGTTGGCTATAGAGGTGGAGGAAGAGGAAGAGGAGGCTTTGGAAGAGGCAGAGGACCAGTGGTATGCCACAATGGTCAACAACTAGGACACTATGCAAGAGAATTTCCACTTCCAACTGTGACGTGTATGTACCGTCATGCATCAAATCATGATACGAAAGAATGTCCTACAATATTGGGGAAGATCTAGGAAAAGAGAAATCAGAACAATCATAATTTTTAGTGGATTTCGACATAAGCAAGGGATGAAGGAAGAAACATCAACATAGTTACGTGGGGAGGATCTAAGACAGAAAACAACGCAGTAAGATAAGAGCCAGCACAACACCAATGGGTGGAGAAGAATGTCAAACCAAACAAGCAGTTTGATGCACAAAATGAAAAATGAGATATTCAAGTAGGCTAGACAAGAATTTGCGAAGCCAGACATTGCATCGACATCAACTGTGCAACATAATAACGAAGTACCAGGGTACGAGATGCCTCCATCACTGGATCACACCAAAGAAGCACAACCCATGGGACAAGTAAGCCACACCACAATTTAACTCAGTACCAGCCCCGTATAACGTTGTGCAACAACAATATAACACTGTGAAACAACAATATAACACTACGCAACAAAAGTATAACACTTCGCAACAACAATATAACATTGCGTAGAAACAGTACAATACCGCACAACCACAATATAATCCTGTGCAGTATAACCAGGTGCCTTAGTACAATGCACCACGAGGAGATCGAGTTGGCTATAGAGGTGGAGGAAGAGGAAGATGAGGATTTGGAAGAGGTAGAGGACCAGTGGTATGCCACAACTGTTAACAACTAGGAAACTATGTAAGAGAATGTCCACTTCCACATGTGACGTGTATGTACTGTCATGCATCAGATCATGATACAGAATAATGTCCTACAATATTGGGGAAGATCTAGGAAAAGAAAAATCAGAACAATCAGAATGTTCAGGGGATTTCGACAGAAGCAAGGGATGAAGGAAGAAACATAAAAATAGTTACGTGGGGAGGATCTAAGACATGAAACAATGCAGTAAGATAAGAGCCAGCACAACACCAATGGGTGGAGAAGAATGCCAAACCAAAAAAGCAGTTTGATGCACAAAATGAAAAAGGAGATATTCAAGTAGGCCAGACAAGAATTCTTGAATCCCAGACATTGCATCGACATCAACTGTGCAACATAATAAGGAAGTACCAGCGTATGAGATGCCTCCATCGCTGGATCACACCAAAGAAGCACAACCCCTGGGACAAGTAAGTACGATTATGGGTTTTTTGCAATCCTGTGTTAAACTACTAGATGATCCATCCTCTGTTAAAGTATTAGAAAATATGCTAGAAAGATGTAGCACAGAGGAAGAAGGAAAGCTAGAATAAAAAACAAATAATCATCTGTATACAAGGAGGAGAACAAGCAAAGAATTTAGACTGAACTCCGACATTGGAGATTTCAATATGGGAGATGTTATACTGGATATAGGATCCGAAGTAAATGTGCTACTCAAGAAGACATGGAAATGTATGGGAGAACCCACATTAGGATATTCACTTGTTCAGCTGAAACTAGAAAATCAACACAGAGTTATACCAATTAGAAGACTAAAGGGAGTGACAATAGATCTGGATGGAGTGCATACTAAAGCCGATTTCGAAGTAATAGAGATAGTTGATGGCACAACACCTTATCTGGCATTGCTTGGATTGGATTGAGATTTTTAAAATTAGGCCATAATCAAATTAAAGACGAGGAAGATGACATTCGAGTCAGGAGAATACAGATTCATTGCACCATTGTACCCATTTAAAGGGGAAAGGTTTGTAGAACCTACTTGCTTAGACCTGGAGGAAATTAACTAGTTGTACAGAACAACCGCTCGAGAAAAAGATTATGTGAAACCAAATGTAGATGGGGTACTCATTTGGAGAAGAATCACCTCATGTGCGTCAGACTCATATATGGTCTTAGAGAATTGGTAGCAAAGGTTACATGAAGTCTCCACAAGAATATGCGCAAGAATAGACCACACAATAATATGGGTAGGTTTGGAGATAAGGGAACCTCCCAACTTCCATGGGGTGAATGACTTAGAATAATTATTAACACGATACAAATATGAAGTGTTAGAAAATCAGACGCTCTTAGCTCTGGATATATCACTCAAGGAAGCACATGCCAGATGGTGGGGTGTGCACAAAGAAACAGTTAAGGATTGGTACCAATGCAAGCGGTTACTGCGCATCAGGTTTGGCGCAGAACATGGAAGCAACCAACTGTGGAAGTATGATAGATAGGGGGCACCAGTAGAACACTTGGAGAAGTGAAGAACATTATGGAGGATGACACCACCAGAGGAACGACCTCATCACTTTGTTCACACATTAGAAGGGATTCCAACAAACTAGTATACAGACCAAGAATTGCGTAGAGGAACTACAAGCTGGATAGTATTACATAAGAACTTTACATACACTTTCTCATTTGAACATGAGAACCCCAACATAGACTCAACACTTAAACAAATTAGAGGGGTGATATTCATCAAAGAACCGGATGTTGAACTCATGACAAAAGAACAACAACAGAACAAACAGACAGTAAAAGAACTACTATCATGATACCATGTGCAGGAAAAAGCACCAGATGAAGATGACCCGCGAAACATTCAGATTGCAGAAGTTGAAGGTGAAATATAAGTGGAAGGTCAAATCAAAAGTATTTTCTTTACCGATCAAGGTGAAGAAAGTCAACATTGGGACAATTGATAATCCCGAAATGGCTAGCATTGGATACTACTGGGATGAGAAAACAATGGAAAGCATAACAAAGTTACTGCGTGAGTACATCGACTTGTTCCCAACAACGTTCACAGAAATGAAAGACATAACATGATATCTAGGTGAAATGAAGATACCTCTCATATCTGAGGCAATACCGATCAGACATAGACCATATAGACTAAATCCTATATATAAGCAAAAAGTCAAAGCTGAAATTGATAGGATGTTGGAGGCCGGAATCATAGAACCTGTAGAGGAATCTAAATGGGTAAGCCCTATGGTATTTTAGGAGAAAAAATAGGTAGGGATGAGGATATGTTTCGACCTAGGGAAGTTGAATGATGTGTTCCTACATGACCCATTCTCTACTCCTTTCACATATGAGGTGTTGAAGAACGTAGGAGGCCAGGAAGCTTATTCATTCACTGACAGATTCTTAGGCTACCATCAAATCAAGATAGCTCCAGAAGACAGATACAAGACCAATTTTTCCACATAATGGGGATCCTACTAGTACATAGTCATGCCGTTTGGAATGAAGAATGCACCAACAATATTTTCCAGAGTAGTCATAGCTACATTCAAAGAATTCATCCACCAGTTTCTAGAGGTATTTCTAGATGATTGGATAGTCTATAGTCTGTTGAAAGACCATGTAGAAGTGTTGAGGCCAATGTAGAAAGATGCAGGCAGTGTCAAATATCATTAAACATCAATAAGTGCATATTCAGAACACCCTTTGGGATACTATTGGGCCATATAGTATGCAAACAAGGTTTGCTAGTAGATCCTACCAAGATTGCAGTAATTGTTAATCTACCACCACCGAAATCAGTATGTTAGTTAAGAGAAACATTGGAACACACAGGATACTACACGAAATTTATAAAAGGGTATGCGCAGATCACTGCACCAATGGAGAAATTGTTAAGAAAAGAAAACAACTTTCAGTGGAATGAGGACTGTCAACGCAGATTAGACACCCTGAAAGAGAATATGGTAACCTCACCAATACTAGTATTACCAGATTGGGAAAAAAAATTCCATGTGCATGTAGATGCATCAACCATAGAACTTGGAGCTATTCTGGCATAGCCAGGAGTAGGAGAATTGAACCATCCGACAACATTTGCTAGCAGAAAATTGTCAGAATCACAACAAAATTACAATACCAGAGAGAGAGAAGGCTTGGCTATGGTCTATGCACTTCAGAAGTTCAGACATTAATTATTGGGAAAAAATTTCAAGATGTTTACAAACCATTCAACTCTCAAATACCTCTTCAACAATCCAGTGTTGGGGGGGAGAATTTGTAGATGGTTGTGGTTGTTCCAGGAATTTGACTTCAAAGTGATAGTCAAACCAAGGAAGTTGAATGCAGGACCTGATCACTTGTCAAATATCACTAATGGAGAGGAATCTATGAATCTAGAAGACAAATTCCCCGACGCAAATTTATTTTCATTCCAAGTAGCCGATGAATATTTCACAAACATAATTCAATACTTGAGTATAGGGACTGCGCCACAATAATTCAACAACGCACAGAAGAAAAATCTGGTATTCAGGGCTGCAGACTATCAATTGATTGCAGGACACTTGTACAAGATGGGTGAAGACAACATCTTGAGAAGATGCGTACTAGAACATGAAATACCTAGGATTTTAGCAGAAGCCCATGAGGGAATAACAAGAGGACATTATGTAGAAAAATCTACCATGCAGAAGGTATTGCGCGTAGGACTATGGTGGTCGATTGTTCATAGGGACTCAAAGGACTACTGCCAGAGATGTGATGTATGTCAGAGGGTTGGTAAACTGAATAGAAGGGGCGATATGCCCCTGAGACCACAAGTAACCTTGCTGGTATTTGACAAATGGGCAATATATTTTGTGGGACCAATTAACCCACCAACAAAAAGATCAAGAGCGAGGTACATTATTACTATGAAAAAATACTTAATAAGATGGGAATAAGCAACACCAGTAAAATATTGCAGCGTAGAGACAACAACCCACTTCTTGTTTGAGCAAGTGATCACTATATTTGGATGCCCAAGGATTTTGATAAGTGACCAAGGCACTCACTTCATTATCAACACTATTAAGGCGATGACTAAGGATTTTTAAGTTTATCAGCAAAAGAGTACACCATATCATCCTCAAGCAAATGGAACAGTGGAAGCCTTTAATAAGATCCTTGAAAATGCACAGATAAAGATCTGCAACATCAATAGGGACGATTGGGACTTGAAGATACCAGCAGTACTATGGGCATACAAGACCACATGCAAAAAATTGGAAGGGAAGACCATTTATATTGTTGTATGAATGAGAAGCAGTGGTGCCATTAGAGTTTTTGGTACCTAGTCTGCGCGTAGCAGCAATTACAAACATGACAGAGTGAGGCATAGTACAAGAAAGGCTAAGTCAGTTGATGATCATGGAAGAAGATAGGATTCTAGTAGGGTTTCACCAAGAGGTACAGAAATAAAGGGACAAATTTTGGCATGATAGACATATCAAGAGGAAAAATTTCAAGAAGGGAGACCTAGTCTTGGTGTACAATAGTAAATCTCTTCAACACCCAGGAATACTCAGAATGCATTGGTTGGGACCATATGAAGTAAATACTATCATAGATGGGGGATTTGTATAGTTGAAGGACTTGGGAGGAAAAAAAATCAGAGGGTTGATCAATAGGAGTCGCCTGAAGCTGTATAGGGACAGTCGACCTCCTAGCACTTAAAAAAACAACAACAACAACACCAAAGGGATGCGTGCAACAACAGAGGGGTTACCATGCCAGACATAAAAAGTAATAAACCAACAAAAGGAGACGTAGCATGATGAAAATAAATCTTCAACGCCCACTGACCAAACAACAAAACACACACTTAGAAACGTTAGCGTGACGAAGAAATGACCAATGGTTAGAAAGGCGGAAATGGAGGGTACGACAAATAGGCACCAATTGATGGTGACTATCAAAATTGAATGTCAAGAATGATTGAAGGAAAGACACATTAATTGTGCCAATTGGCGACGTCAAGAGAATTCAATGGTAGGTAAGCGGGAAGTGCCAGTTCATTCAAAAGACAAATTGGGTAATGTCTCGGAGAAGGTTCATACAATTCCTATATAAGGCAGGTAGGCAGGGATCAGAAGGGTTATTATGAAATTGAGAAAAGAATAGAGCGACAGAGTATACTAAGCAGAGAGAGAGGTTGCAGGAGTTACATAACGAACTAAGCTCGGTGGAGACCATTTTTACCACCCAAGCTAGAAGAGTCGAGCCAGGCCTGCAGATGACCTCGAAGCAACCTTAGAGCACCTCAAAATCCATAGTGAATCAAACAAGAAAATGCCTGACATATTGAATTTGTCAACTTGGATGAAATCCTGTCGCCCAATATGGAACCAGGGAGCCCCACACCAGTGGTGGAGGAAACCCAACAAATGATAGCAGTGGGCATGAATATTGATATGTTGGAAGTGGGACAGATCTAGTATGACAAGGATATAGGAAATCCTTTGTGCCCTGAAAACTCTGAAGAAGCCTCGAGGGTTAATGGGATGGTACCAAACTAGACAGAAGCGACTGTGCCAGAAAGGTCACACACAACAATGCCAGAGCAGCCACAAGAGGACATAGTAGAAGATGTCACTGACTGAGCAACGACATATATAGAGGAGAGAACAATGGAGGTTGGAACCTCGAGTCAACCACCACAATGGAAGGGCAAGAAGCCAGATGTAGCAAGATCGCTATGCAGGCAGGATGCAACAACCATAGTATTACCGTGCATTCCAGAAGGGGTGCGTGTTGCAGCTAACCTGTTAGGCTGTGTGGAAAAACTACGGTACTCAGATCACGATGTGACTGACATGGACAAGTTTCCAGAGTTTGCAAAGCAAGTTTACCTAGATACTGTCAGTATAGGACCCTTCAGTGAACCAATTGTCCAACTGAAGTAGTCGGCAGTCAAACTAGCCAACACCTGGATTCTAAGCCTGTTGGAGATCCCACACTTTGGAAGGGGCTGTGACATAAACAAATGCGTCAAGCAACTGATGGAAGTTACCCATGGAGGATACTTATGGGCGGAATATATTTTCTCGATAGATGTAGATATCATTGCATATATTACAGGGCTTCCATCTTGAGGAGAGACACCCATGTAGTTCCTCAATGACCAAAAAAAGGAGAAGGCATTGGTTGAGGAAATGAAGAAGACATATGGCAGAGAAAGAGGGTCACGTGGAATCATCATTAAGCGCATCAGTGACACAACAACCAAACTAGCCACAAAACTCATGGCGTGCAATTTGTTTAGGAAGTGTCACAAGGAGGAAGTCCCTTTTGGGGTCGTCGCAGCTGCAACATAGTGTGCAAAGGGTGCTATACTTAGCTGGGCCCCGTACTTGTTGAATCTATTCCTTGAAGACTGCAAGGACGCACATGACCTGGGGATAGAGTTCCACTACTCTTAGCTACTCATCCTGATCACCTTGGTCGGATGGAGGGAGCCTAAATATACATACTTTAGTGAGCGATCCACTCATCGCTGTGCAGCGCGATACCTATCATTGGGGAGCACTTCAGACCCCAAAAACAAAAGTGCAAATGCAAGCATGTTCGTAGGGTATTACAACAACCTGCAAGAAAGCATTTCCAACACTTGGCAGGTTACACCAGAAGTGATGTTAGGATATTTAGACACTTAGGAGTTAGTTAAGATCTACTTGGTCTATTGTGTCATTAGGTAAAAGTGTGTTTTCTAGTGTGTTTCTTTAGTATGCATTAGTATGCATTTGTAGTTAGGAAATCCAATGGTCACTATATGTTCCCGACATAGAGTGATCCGACGGTTCATACTCTCCTAGATATTAATGGCCATTGATCTATGGCTTAACACCTGATTGGTCCATGATCTCTATTTAAAGAGTATGGAGGGTCATTTGTCGATGATCGATTGTGAGAAACTCTCTTGTAAAATCTCTCTATAATCTTTTTCTTTGCATTAATAAATTGCTCCAAGTGGTCGCGTTGGTTGGGGCCGTGGATGTTTCCCCATAGGGGTTTTACCATGTGAAAACATTGGTGTGTTGATATTTTATCTAGTTATGTGAGTGGTTACTGAAGGTGTTTGTTCTTTTTTGGAATACCTGTGTTGTCGAACATGGTATCAGAGCCTGTTTGAAGACCCACTTTTGTTGTTGATCGAGATCGTGAAGCCGAGTTGCCTCATATCCATTTTCTATCATTTCCATACATTTATGGGATGATAGGACTATTCCATTGTGTCTGGAGCACTCATTGTATTTAGGAACACTTTTCGTTTCACTCGAAAAGGTTTCTGTTTTCCCAAGATACGACCATTACAGTCAGATCCGGAGGTATAAAGTTTGAATACGCATTTTTAATTTTTTTTTGTAGAGAAGTATGTTGGTTTTATTTCGGTTTTGTATTTTTTATTTCTGGGTTGCTACTCTTTTAGATTTGTGTATTCTCTTTGCCTCGTTCCTTGTGCAATCTCGGAAAATAAAAAATAGATAGGAAAAGGTGCATCTTTCGGGTAAGCTAACTGAGATCTAACCCTTGTTGTCATCGAGAAGCAAATTTTATTTTTTTTGTGAAAAGAGTTTTTTTAAGCATGCTCTCCAAGGCCGTCTTCCACAACAAAAACAACAACAGCCCCAATCCTCCTTCTAAACATTACAATATGTTTTTCTAGACCATTTGGTTAAAATTTGCAAGTAAGAGGTCTTGAGTTCAAGTCTCTCTTTTGTTACTTTTTTTGAAAAAGTTCATGCTAAAATTGTAAAGTGTATTTCACTTCAAGTATAAAAGTGAATCACTGTAAGTAGCTTTAATATTTTATTTTAGAGTTATTTATTTTGCATGCAACTTTTCTTTGTAAAAGTGAGCCCGACTTCTCTTTATAAAAGTGGGTCACTTCATAAAGCAACTTACACTACCACGTGGTCCTTTGGTTACTGTTTATGCCTTTTTTAAAAAGGGCATAACTCTCACATCTGAAGTTCGTTTTCAGTGCCGTTTTTTTTAAAACCACATAACTTTTCGAGCTCTTTCCATTCAGATCATCAGTTTTAGTTTTGAAATCAGTGTTATTTACATATTTAATATGGCTTCTACAAGTAATCTCTTACTTACCAACACCAACTACTTCCAATGGAAATCCCATATGGAGGATTTATTAAGAAGTAAAGGCCTGTACCAGATTACCTTGGGAAAGAAAACAACACCCACTGATGTTGATAAGAAATCCAAATGGGATAATAGGAATGACAAAGCACGTGGATTAATCAGAATGCCCATCTCTCCTGATTTAAGGTTCCACCTTCAATCAATTGATAAACCCAAAGAAGCTTGGGAAAAGATTGAATCTATGTTTGGTAAACATAATATTGTTTGAGCACAACAGTTAGAAAATCAAGTACTAACTTTGAGTCCAAGTGATTTTTCTTGCATTGAAGACTATCTATTTAAGTTTAAAAACACTCAGAACTTTATGTGAAGAATGTAAGATAAAGATAGATGAAGATCGTTGCATCTATCTTATTCTTTCTAAACTAGGTAGTGCATATTATGTGTTTGTATCTACCTTTTATGCCATACAAGAGGCTATAGGGGCAGCTTATCAAAAACCCACTCTTGAGAACTTTTTTCATTCTTTGATTAGAGAGCAAGATAAGCTAGTACAACTTGGAGTGATCAACACTACAAGTACCTCCAACAAAGCCTTAGTTGTCCATAAAAAAGATAAACCCAAGAATCCCAAGAAGCAACATCCTTGCCACAACAACAAGCACTAAAAGGGTCCCAAACCCACTCAGACAACTTTTGCTCCTAATGGAGACAAAGGAGCAAAATATAAAAATAAGAATACTAACAGACAATTCAACTTTTGTGATAAATATGGTCATGATGAGTCCAAATGTTTCAAGAAGATGGCAGCTTTAGAAGAAGCGATGAAGAATCACATCATCAGTATTGATTCTAATTCTTCTTCTTCTTCTCATGGACATGCACTTTCTGCTTCTGGTTTCTCCTTCAACACACCTTTTACTTCTACTTATGATAAGTGGCTTATTGATTCTGGAGCATCTTATCATATGGCTAAGGATAGAGACATATTTTCTACTCTAAATGAATGTAACACCAAGAAAATATTTGTTGGTGATGATAGATCTCGTAGTGTTGAAGGATCCGGAATAGTACAAGTAGAAAATGGCCATTTAAATGATATATTATGTGTTCCAAGTCTTTCTTGTAACCTTCTATCAGTATATCAAATCACTCATTCAGGTGAAGGTAAAATCGTAGAGTTTTCACCTCACCAAGTTGTAATCAAGGATCTAAAAGATCCTAATCATGTTCTTGCAACTAGAATTGCTGATGATATTACCTGGTTGTACAAGTTTGACAACTTTGGGTCATCATCTTTTTCATCAATTTTTATTGCTCATAGCGATGACTTGAGAAAACTTTGGCATGAGCGGTTTGGTCATCTAAACTATCGCTCATTGCAACAACTATGTAATCATCATATGGTAACTGGTATTCCTCTTGTTTCATGCAAAGATGGTGTTTGTGCCAATTGTGTTCTCGAAAAACATCATCGGGACAATTTTGAAAAACGTGCCTCTTGGCATGCCTTGGGTCCTTTGCAACTTGTTCACAGTGATTTGTGTGGTCCACTTTCTTCTCCTTCTTTTTCTAGGTGCAAGTATTTCTTAACTTTCATTGATGACTTTTCTAGACGTACTTGGGTTTACTTATTAAAACTTAAGAGCGAAGTTTTTGGCCTACAAGGCCCTTGTAGAAAAGAAATTTGGACATCAAATTCAAAGGTTAAGAAAAAATAATGGAGGCAAATATGTGAACAATAATTTTACAAATTACTTCACTACATAGGGAATCCAAATGCAACACACTGTTCCATATACACCACAACAAAATGGTGTTGCTGAGAGAAATAACCGCACATTAAAAGAAATGGCTAATTGTATGATCCAATATAAGGGATTAAGTATAAAGTATTGGGCAAAAACCATCAACTGTGCAAATTACATAGTAAATCACACTCCCACGAAGGCTCTTAAAAATATAACACCCGAAGAATCTTGGAATAAAATTAAACCAAATGTAAGTCACTTCCGTGTATTTGGCAGTATAGCATGGGTTCACATTCCCGATGAGAAAAGGAAAGCATTGCAACCTAAAAGTGAGAAGTGTATATTTGTTGGTTATTCTGAAGATGTC
>CBVK0100485629.1:0-18350 GCA_900067695.1 Picea abies
GGTTCTACAGACAAGGGTTTGCCCTGTGCTATAGCTCTCTGATATACGTGCGAGGTCCAACAATAGTACTCGGCCCAATATCTCAGGGCACTAACTAAGGAGGATAGACCGTACCCTTATTCGTACTACCTGACTACCCAGGTGCTAGAGAGTATCTTCCCGAGTGCTGTTCTCGGTGACACTATAGCAGTCCGACGACCGATAGGTTTATCTAAAGAGGGCTTTAGGAAATCTAGGCCGATCCGTACACAGGTGCTGTCTGATGCGCTACCACTCGAAGGGGTACCAACAGGAGTTACAAGGGTGGCCAACAGATGTGCGCTTAAGAACCACTTGTATTTCCTGCATGTATGAATCCCTCAACCATGGGTTTATGCGCGTAATGACAGATCTCTGTGGCTTAAAGACGCCAGAATATGTCTCTACCCTGAAAAAAAATACCCACAATTTCTGCCAAGGAAAGTGCTTTGATACCACTTGCAAGATACCAGATATATAAAATATGCAGAACAAAAATAAAATGCTAGAAATGGCAGAATAACAGTAAAATATCCAGCATAATCTTCACAATACATAGAAATGATATAACAATAGAAATAGAAATAACACTTTGATTCAGAAAGAAATGTTCACAAGCCTCTTCGAGGGGGAAACCTCGAATCGAACAACGCTCTGTTACAATAATCTCCAAGCTAGGGTTCTCATACCCTCGACCCTTATTTATACTAAATATGTCTATTAAGAGAAGCATCTAGAGGAAGATCCTTCTAGAAGCAGAAGCTTCTATTAGGTATTCTTACATCTGCCTTATTCTATTTTATTGAAAGGCCTTATTAATATTGACCTTTATTACATTCGAATACATTGATCTACCTATGTGCGGGTTAGGACCTTAACACTTTCCCTCTTTCAAATGAAGTTTCTCACCTCCCTTCTCTCTTCCCTATTTTCCATTATTCTTAATATTATGGAATCCTCTTCATTTCCTCCCACTAGATCCTTTTTCCCTAAATCTGTGGATATTAGGGTTAAATATCTCTATCCTCAAAACATGTCTAATGTATTTCAACTCACCTAGTTGAGTATTCTTAGCATGATTCCTAATAGCCTCCCAAACAATCATGCACCAATTCCAAGCTAGCCTTGTAACATAGGTTGACCAACCATGTTCCATGTAAACCAAGTTAAATATGGAGGATATTCACCACTTCTTCCCAACATTGCAACATTTTTTACTTCTAACCAAGTGTGATAGAGTACAACATACATTTGATTTCAACAAGAATTCATATCCTCTTGAGACCTCACCATCATGTGATTCTTGGCCATATTGTGGCTCCATGAAGTACTTTGTGATGATTTTTTGAAGATATCTAGTGATTTCTTCCATGTTACATATAATCGAATTGTGAAGATCATCTCCAACCCCTACATGCATTAAATGAATCTACAACACACAATCAATTGGAATAAATAGTGGACAAATTTGTTATTGGTCATAATGCACCTGTCAACAATGTTGGGGATGATGTAAAATTGGGTGAGATGCAAGACGTTTTAAAATTCCAACTGCCACCACAAGGACCATTTTCAATCTATTAATGAAGTGGTTCCATGTTGGGTACACATAGTCAATTTTCTAATAACATTGTTGTGATGATGACCTTTTAATAGTATACTCTTGTCTCAATTTTTAAGAGTCAAAATCCACCTTTTGGTTTTAATCTACCATTGTCTCCCTTACTATTCTAAAGAGTTTTGCAGAAGCAAAGTGAAAAGGAGTGGCACTGTGAAATTTTGGGCATAATGTGTTGAAGTTTTGCAAATTCAGGTAGTAATTATCCACAAGAAAAGAAGACCCATATACACCATTACAAAATCCCCAAGAAGAAATTGAATACCCAGGAAGAGAATTCAGCCCCACCAGTAAAAGACAAAAATTAATAAAGTAATTTGAAGACCTATAATAAGAAGTCAACCCCAGATAGGTGCCCATATTAATATATGATCCAGATTATTTTAGGAATGATATGAAGTAAATGATATAACAAATATATAACAAAGAACTACACAAAGATATGACAAGGAAAACAATAATACAGTAATCTTAGATTCTATTAATCACTATATGAAATACAAAAGATTTTAAAATGCAAAAGCACACAAGTTAGCTAGAATGGTGGCAGCTTATCTCTGAGAAGAGACATTTCAGATACACTCATTAACAAAAATCTGGTTACAAAGAGGCTCCTAAGGCCTTTTTAACATAAAGAATAAATTATAAAACCCTAAACATAAAAAACCTAACCCTAGGAGATGAAGCGCCAAAACTCATGTGGGCCTCGATGGGGTAAGTTGGTACATCAACTTCCCAGGGTAGTAACTTTTGCATATGATCTCTATTTTTGGTGCACAATAGCTAGTTGGAAAGAAATATTTGAGGAATACACATTTTTCCATCGCACTTTAACTAAACCCTATAGTGTGATTGTGTCTGGCCTAAAAAATGTTGTTTAGGGCCTCAAAACGACCCTAGAAATTTAGGACTCGAAAAACTAGGAAAAAACTGCCAAAATAGAAATTAGTCTTTGAGGTAATGGAATAGGTGGGTGGACACTGATATCCACCTAGATTATTCCTCCCCTCTTAGGAAGCAATGGTCTCCATTGTGTCAAGTAGTTGCATTAGATGAGGAAAATTCTGCCGAACTTTACTCTTGATGAGGCACTTTCCTTGATGAAGAATCTGCCTTGCTTTCACAACTCGATAGAGTTTGATAGTCTGCTGGTGGGTGTCCTTTGTATTTGTGTCCATGATCCAATCAAATTTATGCTGTTCAATGTAGGAAGGATTGAGTTATGTAGGGGAAAACTGCTCAACCACATCCAAAGTTTCAAGGAGAGGTGGAAAATATGGTCGGAGTAGTTTTGAATTAAACACTGGGTGCAGTCCAAGGAAAGGATGAATACTTAATTCAAAATAATTCTCACCCACAACCTTATTGATGGTGTAAGTCTTGTATCAAAGTGGGTGCTGCTTCTGATGGGGTCCTGTGAGATGCTCTTTCTACAAATGAAACCAAACCTTATCTCCCACCTAAAGTTTGTGAGGTACCTGATGTTGATCATGGCACTGCTTGTACTTGACATTGGATTTTTGCAAGATATCATGAACTTTTTGTTGGATGTGTTGGATGCTCTCAACAAATTTGGCTACCCGATCAACCTCTTTCTAAGCATGGGAGGACTCTTCCTGTGCAACTGCAAGGGGTAGAGCTACGCCAATGGGGGCCAATGGTTAGAACCCCAAGCACACCTGAAAAGGGTTGTGGCCAATAGAGATGTGGAGGGCTTCGTTGTAGCTATGTTGAACATAAGGAAGGATTTCATCCCATGTGCATGGATTTTTGGAATTATACATTCGTAGAATATGGAAAATCATCCTATTGACTACCTCTGTTTGTACATCAGTCCGTGGGTGGAACACTGTCGATTTGGTGAGCTTGGTGTCCATTATTGACCATAGAATGGAACAAAATGTGCTAAGGAACCTTATATATCGATTGGAGATAATAGTTTATGGTATCCCAAAATGAACCCAAACACATGTGAAGAAGATCTTGGAGGTGGCCTCAACTATGATGCTCTTCTTGCAGAGTGCCAAAATTTCCATCTTAGAGAATCAATCGATGACTATGAGGACAAAATAATTCCCATGCTTGGTTGAAGGAAGAATGGACATGTAGTACATGGATATGGAATCCCAAGGCCTACCTAGAGTAGGAAGAGGGGTGTATAGTCTCTGTTTTTTGATTGTGGGCTTGGAAATTACATAGGCGGTGCAGGATCTGATGTACTTGCAAACATATTTTTGAAGCTTCGACCAATAAAAATAATTTTGAAATACTGCCATTGTCTTTTATACACCAAAATGTCCCACTTCCCAGTTGTAATGAGCTTCCTAGATCAAATTTTCACACTCACTTGAAGGAACACATAGGTGGCTCAGATGGCATAATAATCCATCCCAAAGATGAAAGTTGGGAACTATTTTTCCTGTGCTCAATGTTTGATAGGCAGTAACGAAGTTAGAGTCATTATTGTATAATTGTTTCCATACAGATGTTTCATGTCCAGAGGAGTTGAGAATTTTGGTTAGTGCTGCCATTGGGGGTCGACTAAGGAAATCTGTGACATGGTTGGTGCTATCCTTCTTGTACTTGATATTCAAATGGAATTTTTGTAGGTACATGGACCACTTATGATGTTGATCATTTTGTAACTTTCCTTGTGTTAACATGAATTCTAGAGGCCTTTTATCAATGTGGATGATCATTTCCTTCCCCAGAATGTAATGCTTCCACTGTTGACATTCCTGCACAATGGAGTACATCTCTTTTTCATAGGTGGGATATCTTCGAACAACATCAGATAGAGTTTCACTATGATAGGCTACCAGATGCCCATTTTGAGTGAGGACTGTACCAATAGGATAATCTGAAGCATCTATATCAATCTCAAACAGTTGTTGTAGGTATTACAGAATGAGGATTGGTGCTGAGTAGAGGCAGGATTGCAGATCTTCAAATGATTTCTGCTGGGGTGAAGACCAAGAAACATTGTTCGTTGTTCCATCCTTGATCACTTGGACTAGGGACCAAGTGATATGAGAGAACCCCAACACAAACCACCTGTAGAATTTAGCAAGGCCGAAGAAGTTGTGGATCTTAGTCATTGTTTTTGGGGTTGGACAATTGTGGATGACTTGGATCTTGGATAGATCCACATGTACACCCTTCTCATCCACGATGTATCCAAAATATTGGATTGTTTTCATGCTGAAGGAACACTTCTCCAAATTGGCATATAACTTGTGTTGTCACAGGGTCCCTAATACCTGCTGAATATGCTCCAAATGGTCCTCCCAAGTTTTTATGAATATGTGGAGGTCATCCAAATATACAACCACAAAGGATTTTGTGAATGGTCGTAATATATCATCCATCATCTGCATGAATGCATCTGGGGCATTAGTCAAGCCAAAAGGAATGACCAACCACTCAAATAGGCCTTCTTTGGACTTGAAGGCTATCTTCCACACATTAGTTTTCTCAATTGACACCTAGTGGTAACCTGATTTAGATCGATTTTATTGAAAATTTTGGCTCCCTTGAGCTAATCGATAAGATCATCAATTTGGGGAATTGGGTACTAGTTCTTGACTGTGATCTTGTTCAGAGCTCTGTAATCAACATAAAGTCACCATGTCCCATCCTTCTTCTATACTAGAAAAATTGGGCTCTCGCAAGGTGAGGATATTGGTCTGATGTGGCCCTTCAGAATTAGCTCTTAGATTTGGTGTTTGATTTCTCAATTCTATAGAACACAATGCTTGTATACAAGGCTGTTAGGAAGAGGAGAACCAGGTGTCATATCAATTGAGTTCTTTACCTGACAATGCATAGGCACCCCAACAGGCGAGGCGAATATGTATTTGTACTCCTCGACTATTCCATCCACTTATTGTTGTTGGGTAGAGAGAACTTGTGCAAAGGTTTTAGAGGTTGCAATGACCTTCCATTCAACTTCTGATCGGATCATACAAAGGAAAAATATCTCAGTCTAAGAAACCACCTTTCTTCACTACCTCACATAGATCAAATCGACTGCACTATTTGGGATTGCCTCAGGTACCCTGTAGAATTGATTTCCCAAAGTAATAATGACACTATGAGGCCTAGATTCATAAATAACATGATGCTTCCACATATATGGTTGTCTTGGCAAAACATCACAAACTTCAAGTGGGGAAACATCACACAATACCTCGTCTTTGAAGGGTTTGATTCCGTAGTGCATGCGACATTGTTGGATGACATGGATGTCCTATCCTTGGCTGATCCAACCAATGGTGTATGGTTGAGGATGATGCATCATTGTCAATTTAAACCTCTTGACAACCTCTACTGAAATCAAGTTCTTCTGGATACCGCTTTCAACAACGAAATGGAGTGGGGTTGATGCATATCATCCTCCACATTCCACATATGAATGAGCCTATATGTCAATTCCATGTGCACTATTCCAATTTTCTTTGTAATCTGTCACACTTGCCCTGTCTCAATTATTTAATAAGAGATTTCACAATCAATTGGATGAAGGTTACAAAGTAGCTCGAACAATACAAATATGAGTGAGGAGTGAATTTCTTAGGATTTTTTTTATTAATTTTATTTTTCTTCCGGAGTTCGGGTTTGTCCATGTAATAATGGTAGGACTATGTTCCCTGAGCCTAAGGGGAGTTTTTCATTTCTTGCATGTAATTTTTTGTTTCTGTGCTGGTACTTGTTTTGATGAATAAATCAAATTATTTTTCCTGAGTGTGTTTATCTTACTGTTTGTGATTCTGAGTTATATATTCTGCCCATTTTCTATTTCAATTTTGTGGTTGAGTATAGATATCTTCTGCAGCTGAGTGTCTGCATCAGATTGGTATCAAAGAAACCCAAAATGGATAAAAGAGGAATCCTCCTGAACTGGGGGAGAAGAGGCAAGACAAATTCTAGGTGAAGACAAGATCTGCAAGAAGAAATGTTACTAATATTTGAGGCCACTGAGTCTAGGTTTCCTCATGAATATTCTGAGGAAGATTCGGTAGTTCAAAGGGGCCGAATCAGAGCCATAGATACCATAGGGAGGCTTATTGAATATATAACCAAGCAAGGAACCATATTTAAGGTTGAAATACCTGACTACAAAGGTGAAATAAATCCCAAGTTATTTCAATATTGGATTCAATAGCTAGAGAAGTTCTTTGATATGGAAGGGATTGAAGAAGATGATCCATGAAGGGTCAAAATTGCAGCTTCGAAAATGAAGGCCCATGCAGCTCTGTGGTGGGAGAACCTCCATAATGATAGGGAAAAACAAGGGAAGGACAATATCAAAATGCGGAAAAATATATTAAAGCATCTTAAGATGAATTTTATACCCTCAGATTATCGACAATTGTTTTTTAGGGAGTATCAAAATCTAAGAAAAAAGGAGTTATCCGTACCTTCTTTCAATGAATAATTCTTTGGCTACAAATTAGGACTAGTAATCTGGATTATTTTTGGAACGAAATGAAGTAGATAAATTACAATGAAATACTCATGAAAATTGCTAGAAACAGAGAAATACAACAATACTTGATTTCTATTAATGAAAGAATTATAAAGAGACCGTAAAAATACAAAGTGCAATACTCGTTAGAATGGTGGAAACTTTATCTATGATAAGAGATGTGACGGCTATGCTCATTCACAAAAACATGATTACAATGAGGCTCTAGAGGCCTTTTTATGATAAACATGAATGCCAAAACCCTAGACATCCAAAAATCTAACCCTAGGAGATGAAATGCCAAAAGTCATGTGGGCCCCGTTTAGGTAAGTTAGTACATTAACTTCCCGGAGTCGTAAATTTTGCATATGATCTTTGTTTTAGGTGTGGGATAGTCCGTTGGAAAGGTCTTTTCAAGAACTACACATTATGCCATCAAACTCTGACTCTGTCTATAGTTTGAATGTGGAACGCCAAAAAAACACTGTTTAGGGCCCCAAAATGACCCTGGAAGTACAAAAAGATGTGTTGACATGAAAACATACAAAATAATCTAGTTGGATTAGGTGGGAGGTCACCAATATCCACCTGGAATATGTGGAGGGATTCAAACAACCCCATAAGTGTAGAACCCACAATTAAAAATAAGTACATAAGAACGTGCTGAACTAAAATTTGACAAGAGGAACTAGTTGGAATAGGTGGGTGGCCACCAATATCCACTTGGATCAGTCATCCCCCCTTAGGAAGAAATGGTATCCATTGCATTGAGTTCCCAGGGAAGAGGGGAAAGAATTTTTTGAAGATGAATCTTGGTGAGCTACGTGCCTTGTTGGAGAAGTTGCGCTGCTTGGCCTGTAGAAGGCTGTCATGAACCTATTGTTGGCAGGGTGGAATTGATTCCACCAATATGTTGTCTTTGGATTTGATGAGGCATTATGTAGGAACCATTGTAGGTGAAGAAAAACTATCCTCTTACTCTTCGACATTCTACTTCTGCTAGATAGAAGGTGCTGAGACTGTAGTGGTTGCAGTGGCGTTCTGTGCATCCTTTGAATAGAATATGAAGATGATCAATTTTGCGATATGAGAAATTACCTTGCAGGACTGTTTTGGTAGAACAATAGTCAGAACTATCTATGGTATTTGATAGAGATGATCCCCCAGAGAAATAATTACACTATGAGGTTGAGACTCATAAACAACATGCCATTTCCACATATATGGTTGGCCCAAAAAAATGTCACAGACATCAAGAGGGGAAACATCACACACTACCTCATCCTTGAAGGGATGGATTCCATAGGACAGGTGACACTATTGGTTGACACAGAGATCTTGTCCCTGGTGAAGCTAACTGATTTTGTATGGCTACAGGTGTGGTGTTGGCGATAACCCCAATTGTTTGATGAACTTAGCTAATATGAGATTCTTTTGGTTGTCGTTATCAACAATGAAATGCAACGGGGTCCACTTCACCCACATATGTGAATGGAAGAGGCCCTCCCCTTCTTCAGGATCTACTAGTTATTTTGGTTGAATTGTTGTGGTCGTGATAATAGCAGTGGGGTCTGCGTCGATGATCTATCTGTTTTCAATATTTTCTGGATTAGATTCTGAATCAGATTTTAGCTCCTTATCTTTGACCTTGTCCACCAATGAATTTTTTGAGCGACATTCATCGGTGTTGTGCCAGGGGATTTTATGGAATTCACACCACTTCCCAGTGTCATTCTTCATCTTTCCTTTACCCTTCTTGTCTTATGTCTTGGACTGGTTGTCTAGAGGCTGTTGGTTAGGGACATATTTACCATGCATTGGTTGTTTCATATTTGCAGACCCAAATTCCCATTTGTTCTAGTGCCTAAATTTCTGCTCGATTTTGATAGTATACCAATAGGCAACTCCTAATGATGAGATGTTTAGGAAATCCATTTCGGTTTGGATGTACCTATGTAGAGCTCCATGATATTTAAGAACTAGATGCCGCTCAGAGTCTTTGATACCCATATTGGTTCACAATGTCTGGAAAGTATTTATGAACTCTGACATTTTTTGGCTCTTCTCTTGCTGTAGTGTGGTCCATCTCATGTACTGGTCTTCATAGTTATCACCAGGATAGTATTGTTCTTTGACTGCATCCACAAACAAATCCCAAGTGGGCTCGGCCCCATATATTCCATATTACTCTATGTAAATTTTCTCCCAGTAAGTTTCCCACCAATGTTTGACATGGGGGAGAGCCTTGAGGAGTGTGAAGGTGATCTTTTCTCTGTCAGAAATTTTTTGAAAAGAGAAATAACCTTCTAATAGATTTAACCATTTTTCTAGGGCATATGCATCTATTTGAGATTCAAATATGGGAAGATCAAAATTAAATTGTATCTTGAAGGGAGAGGTTCCTCCAAAATGGCCACTCAATGAAGATGTTCTTGTTGCTATTGGAAGGTGTTGAAGGATGTGTGAAAAATTCTCCATCATTTCATCCCTTTGTCGTGCGAGAGCTTGCTCAAGCAACAGGTTAATAAAATATTTTTCTCCACCATTTTTATTGTCTACCGCCATTGAGGGTTTCTTGGGCATGCGAGAGTGGTTTCCCTCAAGAGAGACAAGCTCGAGAGCCAACTAGATATACTCAGACCTCGTCGGGGACATGCGACGATAAATGATCAAGAGAAGCTCGCTCAAATACCACTGATCTAGATTATTTTTGGAACAAAATGAAGTAGATAAATTACAATGAAATACTCATGAAAATTTCAAGAAACAAAGAAATACAACAATAATTGATTTCTATTAATGAAATAATTGTAAAGAGACTGTAAAAATATATAGTGCAAGACTCATTTGAATGGTGGCAGCTTTATCTCTGAGAAGAGATGTGACAACTACGCTCATTCACAAAAATATGATTACAATGAGGCTTTGAAGGCCTTTTTATGATAAAAATGAATGCCAAAACCCTAGACATCTAAAAACCTAACCCTAGGAGATGAAATGCCAAAAGTCATGTGGGCCCCGTTTGGGTAACTTAGTACATTAATTTCTTGGGGTTGTAACTTTTGCATACGATATCTATTTTAGGCACATGATAGCCCATTGGAAATGTCTTTTAGAGGACTACGCATTATGCCGTCAAATTTTGACTCCATCTATATTTTTACTATGGCATGCCGAAAAACCACTGTTTAGGGCCCCAAAACGGCCTTGGAAGTACAAAAATATGTGTTGACATGAAAACATATAAAATAAGACAGTTGGATTAGGTGGGAGGCTACCAGTATCCACCTGAAATATGTGTAGGGCTTCAGAAAACCCCAGAAGTGTAGAACCCACAATTACAAATAAGTACAGAAAAACATGTTGAACTAAGAACTGACAAGAGGAGCAAGTTGGAATAGGTGGGTGGCCACCAATATCCACCTGGATCAACTAGATTGTAAGAGGATGATGAACACACGGTGGAAATATATGTCAATTTCCTTATATTTCATCTCCAAGATGAGTTGGTCCTGATCAAAATGAACTTTGTGGATGTAGCATATGAACTAGCCTTGAAATAATAAGTGAAATTAAATAGGCGAGGAAAATTAGTGATCAAACGAGGCGAGGAATTTATTCCAAATCAACGAACGAAGAAGAACCTGTGGACAATATTAAGGAAGACTTCCAAGGTAGGGGAACCTTCGGAAGTAGGGGGAAAGGGAGATCCTTTTCTGGCATTTGGAATCCATTGAAGTTATTTATTTGCGATGAACCCCATAAGGATACAAAATTCCCTCAAAATACCAAAAGGGTGATGGTGGCTCAAGAAGGAGAAGAGCTCTTGACGGAATAAATTGAAGTGGAGAGAAGAGAGTATATGATGTTGAGGAGGACCTTGACATCCAGGAACAAATCATCCCCATAAGTAGACTAGAAGCGAAAGAGCATTTTTTAGACAAGATGCAAGTGCAAAATAGTTCAAAAATTACAAGTCACGTGTATTCTGAAACTACACCCCTATAACATTTCTTGGTTGAAAAAGGATCATAGTGTACTTGTGAATAAATATTGCTTTGTTGACTTCAAAATTGGCCCTTATGAAGATAACGTGTTATGTGACGTGGTGCCCATGGATGCTTTCCATATATTATTGGGTAGACCTTGGAAATATGACAAGAATGTGGTTCACCATGGAAAAGAAAACACCTCTATGATACAACATGAGGGGAAACACCATATCTTAAATCCTTTTAAAGATGAAGAAGAAACTTAATTGACATCTCTATCCTTGACTACAATGGGATGTAAGAATTTTTCCAAGGAAACCAAGGATGGGTTTTTCTATCTGTTGTACCCTTGAGATAAAGGTAAATTATGTCCACAAAAAATCCCATTAAAGGTGTAGAAATTACTTCAAGAGTATCTAGATTTGACACCACCTGATTTGCCGGCTAGTTTTCCTCCTTCTAGGGGAATTAACCATCAAATAAATTTGGTTCTTGGTGCCAAACTTCCAAATCAAGATGCTTATAGGACTCCCCTAGAACATGAGGAAACGAGGAGGAAAATTATAGAATTGTTGGAAAATGGAATTATAAGGAAAAACATGAGCCCATGTGCCACACCTTCCCTAGTCTCTCCCAAGAAGGGAGGAAACACATGGAGGTTATGCATAGATTCTAGAGCCATTAATAAAACCACGATAAAGTATCGTTATCCGCTATCAAGAATGGATGAATTACTAGATTTTATGTTAGGTGCTAAAGTCTTCTCCAAAATTGACCTCATAAGTGGATACCATCAGATTCAGATTCATGAAGGAGATGAGTGGAAGACAACTTTAAAAACCAAGGATGGCTTATTTCAATGAATGGTGACACCATTTGGTTTATCCAATGATTTGATTACTTTCATCTGAACGATGAATTAAGTATTTAGACTGCACATTGGCAAGTTTATCATAGTCTATTTTGATGATATCTTAATTTTTAGCAGAAATATGGAGGAACATGTAGAAAATTTGAGGAAAGTACTTGAAATAGAGTAGAAAGGTTATTTATCAACCCTAAAAAGAGTGAATTCCATAGGCATAAGTTGGTATTTTTGGGTAATGTTATTTCAGCAGATGGATTGAGCATGGATTGAGAGAAAATAAAGGCAATCCTTGAGTGGCCTACTCCTCAAAATATCATAGAGAATAAGAGTTTCCATGGGCTGGTAAAATTTTATAAGAGGTTCATCCATAATTTCAGTGGGGTGAGTGCCCCCTTGAATAATTGCACAAGAGGGAAGCCCTTTACTTGGATAAAAGAAATTGCTGTGAGTTTTGAATAACTCAAAATAAGGGTTACAAAAGATCCCATTCTTACTATACAATATTCTGAGAAACTTTTTACAGTTGAATGTGATGCCTTAGGAATTGCAATCAAAGGAGGGTTGAGCCAAGAAGGTAAACATGTGGATTTTTTTAGTGATAAATTAAATGAAGCTAAATAGAAGTATAGTACTTATGATAAGGGGTTCTATGTAGTGGTACAAACCTTACAATATTGGAGGCATTAACTATTGCATAAAGAATTCAGTTTGGTGACGGATAACCAAGCCTTAAAGTACATAAATTCCCAGAGTAAGTTGTCCTAAAAACACACTAAATGATATTCATTTATGTAGGCCTATACTTTATTTGTACAACGTAGGAGTGGTAAGAACAATGTGGTGGCTGACGCCTTAAGTAAGATGCATCATATGTTGGTAGTGATGAGTAATGCATTGGTTGGATTTGAAGAAATGAAGGGAGAATATGCCAATGACCCATATTTTAGCAACAATATTGAAATTTTAGGTGGAAAAGATGTAATACCCCTAGGTCGATCCCCATGTGTAAATATCAATGTAACTGTAATTTACTTATAAGTTAGTGAGATGAAGTAACAAGTTGTTGATTTGGTTCTGCATGCATTAAGTTAATGCACGAGGATCTCACATCAAAAGAGTGTGCACATATGTAAAAGGATACAACGCACAGTTTAATGTTTGGTGTGCACCTGTTTAAGTACACAATAATGGCGTTGTTGGAGCCACCTTTGTTTTTTCTATCCCGTCTCGAATTTCATGTCTTAATGCTCGAAATCGAAAGATGGTTTTCATATTTTCCATCCGTGGTTTCAAAATCTTTGAAGTCTTATCACGCGAGCGACGATAGTTATTGTACTCTCGAAGCGAGTTCTACTTTTTGTCAATTTTTTCCCCCCTTTATTCTACCTCGGGATTTCGTATGTCGGATGCTATAGATCACATAGTTCACAAGTCCCAAGCAACGAAATGATGAAATCATTTTAAAATTTTACCCAAGGCAGTAATGAGAGTAAAATTTTCCTAAATCATGGTTAAACATCATCGGGTTTTAGCGTCTCGGCGTTTACTAAATCCAAAAGTCTTATTGTCGTAACCCTGATAGCCGAAACCATGAATTTCTTGTTTTAGTAACCCGTGTCAAGGTTAAAGGTAAAAGCTTAGCCATGGTTAAGTTCTGTTGGAAATTTTCAACTTGGTGTGTTCTCTTTTAAAAAGCTACATTGTCAAAGCTCCGAGTCACGAAGTCGCGATAAAGATATGAAAATAATTAATTAAACACTTAATCTGATTTTATCCTCCCTTTTAATTAAACCATATCATCGCAATCTCGCGGTTTCGCAACTCGGCATGCAAACTTCCCAGAAGCTATACCTTCGAAGCTCCGAGTCGTGATATGGCGATATAAATAATTATGTAATTAATTAAGCGCCTAATCACAATTACATTTTTATTAACCAAAGTCAATCATCGCAATTTCAGGTGTTAGAGGTTCAAAGGGTTAAAGAAAAAATTCCCGATACAATGAGTACCGAAAGATTAATTAACTTTGGTAAAACCGGATTAATTAAGATAAACCAGTATCTCCCGTGATTTGATGCATGCACAGTTTACGAGGCAGTCTTAATTCTTCCTTATGCCAACTGACATTTCAAACCGCCAAAATTTATGGCATTAATTAGAAACAAGGCGAATCGACAAATAAAGATTGGGTTTTTATTGCTAAATTTATTTTTAAGTGTGATTTGACCGATCTGTTCTTAAAAAGTACAGAGTTTTAGAATATATAGAGCTGTTATTCGTTATAACAAATTCATTTCTATATTACACAGAGCACACTTTCTCAGCGAGCTAATTTCTGTATGTATACATATTTTTATCGCAGAAGAGCTAAAGCAGGATCTCCCGTCATGGCCCCGTGAAAAGCGTCTAAATCCAACGTTGAGGTTTCAGGACAAGGTTCGGACAACGTCGCTGATACTTCACCTCAAAGTGTCGACTCCATCCCAAACTGGTCATTTATTTATGATGTTCTATAGGCCGAATTAGTGGATTATTTTGATGATTCCAGTGACAATGAAAAAGACGACATAACCACCAAATATAAGATCGTCGTTCAATCGGGAATGCATAAAGTAGTGGCCAGGCCACGACTTCTCCCTTACTATGATATGGTTCAGTGGGCATTAGACCATGTGGACATACCAACCAGAACCATCATCAATGAGAAGAAGGTCACCATCGGGACTTTCAGACCCGAACAACTGCAAGCTATGTACAAGTTGCCCACCGTGTCCGACCTTACATATGATGCCGAATTCTTGGAGAAGTTCAAACAGAAGGAATGTGTGCATTATGAAAAGACTATGTCCAGCTTAATCAGAGATTGGGTTTCACACCCTACGAAGTTCAGGGCAAACAGTAATGGTATATATTCAATAGATTCCTTGGAACCACAATTCAAGTATATAGCTATGATGACCTACATATTATATGGGAGAGAGGACACCTCACATTTATTTCTTGAATGGGTTCCTCTAATACATCAAGTCACCGAAGGCTGTTCCTTCGACTAGGCGAAGATGTTGTCTGATAGCTTGACCAGTCGAGTTACAGAGTATCGGGCGCAGAAAGAGAGCGGAAAGATTTCTTCATTTTTTATGTCTGCATACATTATGGATGCCGTGTGCTTTCTAACACCCTTTCCCTTAATGAGCTGGAGTTGGACTCTAGCAGAGGCCGAGCCCATCTACGTTTATCATTCAAAATTATGGGAAAACAAAGCGGCATATTTCGTATATGAAATCTTTAACTGGGTAATGGTACCACTACATGTCGCTATTTTCGGCCACCCGCCACCCAGGATCTTGGACAGTATAGTGATGAATTTGAGCAGTATAACTGACTGGTATGTAGAATCCGAATTCTCATATCTCAGAGTTTTCGGGGCTTCTGTTCCTCCACATGCATTGCCATTATTCATCCTCGACAAGATGGCTTGTCGTGAGGTTGCTAGACAAACAGTAATCAGTGGCATAAGCAAGGAGATTAAGGGATACTCAAAGAAGGTATGGCCACCTTTTCCTGTTCATTTAAATTCATATTCTTTGTTAGATTTCAGGCATGCTAAAGGTAAGGCAGTATCCCTGGAAGACCTAAAATTGGTTCTTATTGAATTCAAGAAGCACGATCTGCAAAGGGTCGTGAGTAATCATTTGGCCAGTTGCGGACTAAAGAGATTCGAACATAAAAATTCACCCTCGGATGACATTTTTCGAGGCGCAAGATCTTATGCCGAGATTTTAGCTCAGATACAAACCTTGGCACCTGAAGAGAGGGCCGATGTTCTGAAATTCCAAGAACATTGACGCAGTTGTCTTCCCACAGTATTACGGGGTGAGAATCTGAGTACAGCGGAGGTGAAACAAAAAGATGCTGAAGGCTCCAAAGATGTGACTCCCAGTCAAGAAAAACACCAGGATGGGGAAGAGAAAACTAAGAGTCCGAAAGCAGAGATAAAGACTCCCGACCCACCAAAAAAGAAGACTCCGGTTACTACTCCGGGGCAATCAACGAAGAAAATCAGAGATCCTATCGCATCCATTACTCCCTTGCAGTCAACTTAGGGAAATATTGACACAGAGTGGATCTTAAATGAAGAATTAAGGCCTATAAGGGTGGAAGAGCTCCCTCCAAATGAGTTCTTCTTTGATAAGAAGAGAAAGGCAGTGGTAAAGAGAGAATTCTATCAGGAATGGGAATCGATAGCCAAGAAATACAAAGTATTGACTGATGGGAAAGACAAGAAGAATGAACATTTCATGATGGAAATAGCTGGGACATTAGGGGCATATGCCACAGCAAATCAATTTTCAGTCGGGGTTTTGAAAAACCAGCTGAAACGAAAAAATCACCTCATCAAAACCCTAGAAGCCATACTAGCCATAGCAGTGGAGGCTGCCAAGGATCAGGCGAGTGTAGGGATAGAGCAAGCAAGGTTGGTTGATAAAAGTGAGATAGAGCTACTCAAGACTAAGCTCGAACAAGCAGAGCTGGTGGTTCGGAATGGTAAGATACAAGTGGGCCAACAAAAAGACTTGATCGAACAGCTACAGGCTAGAGTGGAAATCGCCAAAAGTAAAGTTATAAATATCAGGATGTTCCAGTCCTAGGCGATGGAGATTCGGAGCAGAGTTTCTGCGGCCCAGTGAAATTTACTTGCCAAGGTAGAGGTGATTTGGGACAACTTCTTACTGGTTAATCAAGTTTTGGAAAATTTATCTGTTAGAGAAAGAGAAGCTGGAGCAGCACGGGTCACTTTTCAAGAAGCTATGATAGCTACAAACAACAGGGAATCGGGAAGTACTCCTAGGTTTCCCATTTCGGAGCAGACCAAAGGAAATATTCTATTAAAGGAATGGGAGCACAGCATCCTAGATGGTAAGCTGGAAGCCAAGAGGGTAATGAAATCCTTAGAAGAGGCTTTTAGTTCTATAGATGGTAATCTGTTAGGCATTGATAGCGAAGGTAATACCGAGGCATTGATTCAAATGAATATGGCAAAAATCTCACTTTATTTAAATGAAAAAGAGGAAAGAGATTCGACTGAGATCTCACAAGTGACTATGGCAGACATAGTCCAAATAGATAAATGTATGATTAAACCAAGTGTGCAATTGTGCACTATCGACATCATAGACAGACAGATGGAAGAAAGGTTACCACAATTAGCCCGAGATTGTTACTCTTTTGAAGCCAATTGTTAAGCAGAATCGTCAAGGCTGATATCTTGGTTGGTGGAAAGATGTGTCACTTGTACCGAGAATGCGCAAGGACAAGCTTCTGGCACCAAATAAAGACAGAGAGGAAGAAATGGAACGACTGCTCTCCTCCTTATCATAACTGAAAATTTTGCAACGATTGAGATTCCATATTATTGTAAAACTACAGAAATATACCATAGAAAGAAAGAAAAGAGGCTGGACCTTTTTGTGTCAATTGTAATAGAGGTTTTACATTTTGAGAGTTAATATAAAGCAAATCCGAAGATTCTCAATTCCGTCACGACTGTGTTATGAGTTTGTTTTCTTGTATCTTATATTTCGTTTCATTTCATATTTGTATTTGATGAATGCTTCATTATAATTTAGTACAACCTCTACTATAGTGAATGAATTTTGGTTTTCTATATTGTTTACTATATTTCCTCTGTACCAACTATCAACAAGTATAAGACCAATCAACACTTTCAGAATTCTATATATATTTTATGCTTCATCGACTTATTTCTTTACATTTTTCTTCTTCTGTTTATACGTGAGATTCTCCCTTGATAGGAGCCTTACTCGATAGACAACTAAATGTTTTCTCCCACCTCATACATTTTATTAAAGTATAACTCAGTTACGGGAAAGGGCCTTTAATTTTCACCCCTTGTTCATTTATGAAACCGTAAACTCTCTTTTATACGACCGAAATGATACAACACTTAAATTCCCCCTGAGGTTTTCTTATTTTATTGTTTCTCCATGACTGTCCCTGTATCAAGACAGCCTAATATCAAACCCGGACTATCAGATCAAACACATATTTCCTTAAACCTTTTTGATACTATTCTTAAAACAACCACTACCCGGGTTGAACTTGAACGATGATGGGCAGTGATTGAACGAGATATACACATCCAGGAACAGTTGGAAGCTAGACAATGCCAACACATAATTCATCCCTAGTTTCCCTTGCCGAAGGTTGACATTTCTCTTTTCTCTACCCTTTACTCACTTTCGAATGCCTAGACACTGTACTTCTAAGTCTTAAGTACAGACTCTGGAACAACATCTTTTTGGCACCGTTGCCAGGGACCAGAGTTACAAAATCTTTTTCCCTGGGTAAACGACATTTATTTTGTTG
>CBVK0100485630.1:0-18350 GCA_900067695.1 Picea abies
TATAACTATGCTTTTCCAAATTTTATCAATTCTTAACATTTTAAAGTGGATTTGTGGTTAAGCTTTAGAAAATAATATGCTTATACTTATACCTAACAATAAGAATGAGTTTTTTAACATGTCTAGGTACAAAAGAAGCTTCCAAGACACCTTTATGTGGCCTTGAATGATCAAATTAGAATTTGATAAGATAAGAGATCATGATCTCATGGAGAAGATCAAGGACAAAAGAGGGTTATGTGTCTAGATGGTTGAGAGATGTATGGAACTAAAGAGAGATTAGTGGATCACATTTATGAGTTTGTTATCATAGCTCTTGTATAAATATGAGTGTTACCTCCTTCATTTGTAAGCTTGTAATCTTAGAATTAGAGAGAGTTGTAATCTTAGAGTTGGTTTGTAATGGAGATTTTGAAATAAAGATTCATACTTCTATTTTGCTTCTACATCTGATTCTCCTTTGAAGTGGTGTGCTTGTGGAGTTATGGAGGGCCCCCACGGCCTCACTTGCATGCTTATTTGCTTATTTTAGGTATAACTTAATTTATGTTTTTGTTTGATTTCAACTTTTAAAGTTTTGTTAAATGTTCTAATACTGGAAGGATCTTATTTGAAAGTGTTTTTGTAAGAGAACCATAAGATCTCAGACAATTATTAGATTTAGGTTTGTTTCATTTCAGCTCTTAAGTTTTGTTAAATGTTGTAATATTGGAAGAGTCTTATTTGAAAGTGTTCCTGTAAGAGAACCGTAAGACCTCATACAATTATTAGATTTAGATTTGTTTCATTTCAGCTTTCAAAGTTTTTATTAGATGTTCTAATATTGGAGGAGATCCTAAAATTCAAGTGTTCTTGTAAGAGAACCTTAGGATCTCTATGAATGTTAGATCTAGGTTTGTTTAGTTGTTGGAAGAGATCTTGTTGAATATGTTCTTGTAAAAGAACCAAAGATCTCGGACAAATTAGAAATCTTTCTAGACCTATAGGTGGCACTTATAAGTTTACCTTCCCGGGTTGACATTAAATGAACTCTGATTGACATCATCAATTAGAACTAAACATTTTGGCGTCATTGTTGGGGAAGTGCAACTAGAAGGATTTAGTAATTATTTATGCATTTGTTTTTATGAACTAATTTGTGGAACTTGGTGACAACAGGTTCATAAAGGAGTTCAAAGTTTGGAGCATTTTTTATTTTATTTTCGCACATAGTTAATTTAAATTCAGTGTTTGTTTTAAACCCCCTATTTCTCACTAATCCATCTATGGATGAAGAATTTAAAGATGATAAATAGGTACTTCTTGGAGAGCAAGAACAATAATGAAGACTGGTTTCAAAAGAACCTTGCGCCAACTCCAAGAATAAGACAGGTTACTCACATCCTTGCAAATAATCAGGTAAAAATTTTAAATCTTGATGTGAGCATTTTTGAATTTTTAATATGTACATGGCTTCACTAGAAGCATTCTTTTATTTAGAAAATAAAACATCTTTCAAGTTAATGCAGAATAGCTTAAAAATAAAAAATAAAAAATAAAACGAGATCTCGCAAAATTTCTTCGTAGAATTTTCTCGTAGAATTTCCTTGAACAAATTTCTTTTAGTCTTGTTTTTAAAATATCATCATGAATCAAAAGAGCTGCTTCATCTGATCCAGTCTATTTCACTCGCCGTGTCGTAAAGTCCATGCCATTCCTCCTCTGGCTACTCACCCTTTCTGCTCTTCAAACATTTTGGCGCATAACATCTACTGCATAACTGGGCGTGCCACTGAATTATTTTTTTGTGTGCCACAAATTTTCTGTGTTGTCGATCCTACTTCACCTCTTCACTACTTAGTTCACAGTTAAGTTCAATTTCAAATCCCTCATTTCACTGCTTCATCCACAGCTTCTCCGAATTGGAGTATCGGTTTCAAAAAGTCGCAATGATCTTAGCAAAGAAATCATTTTGCAAATTGCAATCAGGTTGTTGTAAATTCTATTTATGGACATTTTGTTTAATGCCAGAGATTTTCCAGAAATTGTGGTGGAACAAAATCGTCTAAAAATGGGAAAATCGATTTTTCTGTCCACGGAATGAGGAAGAGATAATGCTCAAGATAATTAACATCCGATTTTGCAGCAAGTTAAAATTCAACCCCATTTACATTTAAACGATTTGCGCTACCTTGAATTGCAATCGTTGAACGAATTGCACAAATAACCTGCAATCTCCAAGTCTCGGCGCTGAGGCATATGTATGAAAACGCTATGACAAATTCGTTTTAAATGTTTGGACTTTGATTGAAATCCAAGTTTATTATGCAACAAAAGCAATGGCGTCAGATGCAAGGTCGATACGCGCGTCTCTGAATAGGAGAAGCATACTGGATAGACTTGAAAAAAACATCGTGAGAATAGTGTTCATTGTCTCAATCTGCAAGTTGTTGGTTGTTATTCTGGTAAGTATCCTAAACAACAACACTTCTTCATCATCAATAACTACAATCGCCACTCTCATATATGATGAACAATCCTCCGATTCAGACTGGAAAAATTTGGGGGCACTCTTCTGAATGCCCTTTTATTTGTAGCTGTTGTCAGAGTGGACACGTTCCTCTTAATATGCCTTTTCTATAACAAATGCACGAAATTTCTTCGTTTTTACATGGGTTTTGCAGCATTCGTTGTGTTGGGTTATATGGGTGGGGGCGTGGCTGTGCTTCTAGTGCAAGCCCTCTCTGTACCCATTGACTGCGTTACTTTTGGGGTTATGCTTTTTAATTTTTGAATTCTTTACCTTCATATGGCTGACTCCATTATCACACACACCAATTGATTTATGTTGCCAAAAGCTTCATGAAATCGCACCAGACTCAACAGGATTTTTTAAAATGGATTTTCTGAGCAAAACAGGACGAATTAGAAAAAACTGAGACATGGGTTTTCTTCGGAACAGTGGTAATTAGGTTAGTCGCGAGAAATTTCCTGAAATTTGCAGCGGTTTAGGAGAAAATTGGGGTTCTTTCGAGCCTAATTTAGCAGATTACGCCCAGATCGAATGTTTTTTTTTGGCAGATCCCATTTTCGTGGCTAAAATTCCTGCTTGAGACAGTTGGAGAAAAACGCCATGAATTAACACTTGTATATTTATGGGGTTGATGTGAGTTTTTCTAGGGCTGAAATCCATACAAAACTAAAAAAAAAAATAGCTAAAAAATTATTGGAAGCTTTCGTTAATTTTTGCTACTGCTCAGCCAAAACATAGCCACTACAAATTTGTTTTAATTATCAGGGCTGCTGGATGAGATGTAGCTGCAATATCGAAATAGCTGCAAAAATGGAATCAACTGCAGAATATGCATATGCCATATCATACTATTTTTAGACAAATGATTTCCATTGATGGGCAAAGCATAGAAATCATGACATGACGAAACTTTCGACAAGAAGTAACAATTAGTATTTTTTTCCTGAATTTCTTATTTTTATTTTTATTTGACGCATCTGTATTAACCTCTTGCAATTTTTTAAAATGATGCAAATTTTGGCAAATACAAGATCAACGACAACATGTGAAATTCGATATTCTCGACGCAAATCATGAAACAATTTCGACTATGTTCGGGATTTGCATAATTGCAACAAAATTGAATTTTATTTACAAAAGTTACATAAGAAGGGAATTAATTATACTGATTTCATATTTTAAAATGGATTTGTAAAAAATCATAGAATTGGGCCAACTTACACATTTGATTTTACTTAAATCTGTTTCATTGGTGTTTAATTTTTGCATAAACAAACCAAGTAGAAATTGATCACTTTTGCTTGAATATATTTATGTTTTGTGAATGCCAAGTTTTTGCAGGTTTGCGTTAATCAGATGATCATTCAAGGAGTCTAATTTGTCGACAGTTGGACTTCCAACAGATCAATTTTATGATGAATCACGTGAATAAGTCCATATTCATTACAACCAGTCTTTTCTTCCCTTTGTAAAATTGTAAATCCCAATGAGTCCTCAATGTAATCCAAAATCCCTTTTTCCCAGCAAGTTTCAATCATGCAGTCAAATCTACTTCTTTTCATGCATTTCCTTTCATCCATTCCTAACTCATCAATAAAAGCCAAGAATTTTACTTACAAACTTCTTTCCATTTTCCATTTCCATTTCCTTTTTCCTACCATTTTCATCTTCCGCCAATAAAATCCTGCTTCTACATATCATTGAGTCAAAGTCCTAGAGTCTAATTATCTTTGTAAAAACACCTAGAGGCTTGCATGCCTTAATGGCAAGTACTCTTGCCAATGAACAATGGGAGTACATTAATATCCCTTGTTCGTTGGATCTTGTAGGTGACTCGACAACAACAAACTTATTCGTACCTACAAAGATGTGTTAGGCATCTTGACTCCCATTGGAATCAATGGTGGGAGCTCTCGTGTTGACTAGTGGCATTCATTAATGGCCACTAAGTCAACAACTTCTTGCTATGTTCGACACCAGCACATTTAATCACATAGTAAGATTTGTGCCATCGACCATTGAAGACTTGAAGACACATAATTTGTAGCAGATGAAGCAGATTTCCTTTCATTCTTTTTCAGTTTGTCATGACTTGAGGACAAGTCAATAATTAGGCTGGGGGGGGGGAATGTAACTTCTATATTTTGTATACCTTCCAAGCCTTATACATTTTCAGTCACATTCAGCAGAAGATCCAACAACAGATTTAGTAGCAGCAGCAGATTCCAAACATTTCGCAGAAGATCCAGCAGCAGATTGCAAACATTCAATAGAAGATCCAGCAGCAGATTCCGAACATTCAGCAGCAGATTTAGCAACAGATGCAGTAACAATAAAAGATTCACTTTTTCGATCTCATCCACCATTTTCACAACTAGGTAAAGAAGATTATGAATAGACTTTTGCAGCCATACATGCACAACTCTCATCCATTGTTGAAAGGGTAAGTTAAGGTATGATATTTTCTAACTTTTAACCATTTAATTCCTTGAAAAGTGAGAATGATAATTTTTTGAAAAACTTCACTTCCTTTCCTCATTTCACACAACTGTCAAAACCATCAGTTTGGGGGGAGGGATACATTTACATACATACTTTGTCACTTTCATATGTTTCCATATTCATATATCACATTCTAAAAACTCACATACCTTCAAAATATATTCACTATTACATGAGCATATAAATGGCTTTGTCAAAAGTATTTAAAAGTTAATTGGATGCCAACACAATCATGGTTGTCACACAAGAATCAACCATGATGCATTCCAACAAAAATACTCTGCAATAAAAATCACATTATGCAAAGATCATACATTAACATTGAATGCAACAAACAAAATATGGTTGAAACACAAGAACCAACCAAGTTGCAGTTCATCAAAAACACTTTGCAAAAGTTAAGTAAATGATATCATGCAGAGTTTAAGCCAAAGCTCAGTCGCAATTCATCAAAAATACTTTGCAAAAGTTAAGTAAATGATATCATGCAGAGTTGAAGCCAAAGCTCAAGTATCAAAAAGTCATGTAATTGATTGCATGAGGACATGCAATACCTTCATTTTGGGGGTATGTAGGGTCTCAAAATAGTCCCTATTCTCACTCCATTAATTCACTAAAACCTTCACAATTACTTCCATTTCACCTTCATATCACCTTCATTCCACCTCCACATCATTACATTTACCTTCCGATCTCACCTCAAAAAGTGTATATAGATAAAGAGTATTAGAGGTTGATATAATGTAACATCTTGTTTGTTTTGATTTTAGATTTTGAGTCCCTATGATGGTAATGGATGAGCCAAGTGAGGGGAACTAGTTATAGAGTAGGTATTCTCAAATTTCTTCTTCTTACTCACAGAAAAACGACCATTCCCAAGGAAGTTGACAATATGTCTATGGGTTTGACAACTTTATAATTTTTTTCCCTTGCTCACTCGACTAGTATAGGATCCGTAATTATTGAATACAATTTGATAGTTAATATTAGACCGTCGACCATTCTTCCTTTACAAATGATTACAAGGCCTAATCATGTTCCACCAGAAACCTCTATGACCCATGCATGGTGTAGTTTTTACAATGAGGCACATGATCCTAACATATGTGAATCATTATTGATTACCAAAGAGCAAGAAAAGGGTAAGAATGTTTATTTTACCATAATTGTCATAGAAGATGTAGAATAAACTTATGTTGTTTTTGTTTCTATAACTAGGAGAGAAGTTGTCCAAAAAAAAAAGCCTAAGAGTGTGAAAAATGATAGATTTGGCATCGTTTAAGGAGTTGGGTGTAACTACCTAATAGTTAAGTGTGTAGCATGAGGGCCACATGTCTACTTTTCCTTGGAGTTGGTGGTAAGACAACCCATTTTAGGGAAAATGGTTTGTACACCTCTCTGATTTAAAGTGAAGGCTATGAGACTCTAAGCCACTCAAGAGGATTCATTCAGCAGGTTTGATGTCAAAGACGTTATTTACTCAGAAGATAGAGTAAATAATCTTGGGGTTTTATAATCTTAAACAATGCAACTTGAGGAGGTAGAATTTGGAGAGTCAAGACTAGGGAAGAATTGACAAGTTATTGGGGCATGGTAGGACTATTTTGAGAGTGCTATTGAAGAACAAGATTAGGAGGTAGACCTATGGGTTATTCAAAGGTTTGTTGCTACAAGTAGGGTGTCACTAAAGAAAAAGTACCTTAGTTGATTTGTAATTATACAAAAGCAGTCATAGGAAATGACCAAACTCCTATGTGTACTCTTGTTGTTGTAACATTCTTCATTAATAAAGTTTAGGCACCCACCTTGAGTGTCGCCATAATAATGCAATGTTGTGGTTCCTTTATGTATGATATTATAATTCTTTGCAATGTTTAGTTGGATAAGGTAGTGTTGCATGCCTTAAAGTTCTTAAAGTGGAAAAATTGTTGGAAAGATCTATGGTCATGAAAGTTGGTATTAGAGAAATTTTTTTCTAAAGGAAAGTTGGAATGTCAAATTGTTGATTGCTTCACAATTTGTGCATGTTTCTTGAAAGTTCTTATCCTCTAAGGGAGAACATTGGTGATTGATAGTTCCAATGAAAAAATGATGAAATATACCTTGAAGGATTATTTTTTACTAGGGAATCAGACTTGGATTGCACAAAATCGGTTAATGGATATTAAGCATACAAGAAAGGTCCAGGAGTGCATCAAGGTGTTTTTGGGCCTTATGTTGGAAATCAAGGATGTGTCTGATGAATATATGTTGTCTCATTTTATGAAGGGGCTACAACCTTGGGTGAAAAATGCATTGTGACACTAGAGCATGCATAATTTTTACTTGGCCATTGTTGTAGTAGGTAAGCCACTCTACTTCAATAATGTAGGAAGAAGTCTAGAAGTAGATGAAGACAGTTCATGCGAGAAGAAACATAGAAAGAACACGGATAAAGGAAAAGGAAAGGCAAATCCATCTAGGAAATCTAGTAAGGGTAAAACTAGGCAACCAAATGCACCTAAGGAAAAAAACGGAGGTAAGCCCATTGCTTGTTGGATCTATTTAAATGATCACTATGCTAAGAATTACCCATTAGAGAAAAAAATTGAATGTTGTGGAGCAAGTGGATCAACCTTGATTTGGTGTATTGACAATATTAAGTGATATTGATATAACTTGGAGAAAATAGGCCAGACAAGAGTTTACTAGATTATATATGGGTTCATGTTGTATAAAGGTGTTGTAGACAATAAACAAGATAACAGAACTATTTATGCCACATCATCCAACAAAGGTGTTGAGTCTCAAAATGGTCCTTATTTTCACTCCATTAATTCACTAAAACCTTCACAATTACTTCCATTTCACCTTCATATCACCTCCACATCATTACGTTTACCTCATTATTGGGTTAAAACTATGCTTTTCCAAAGTTTATCAATTCTTAACATTTTAAAGTGAATTTGTGGTTAAACTTTAGAAAATAATATGCTTATACTTATACCTAACCATTAGAATGAGTTTGTTGACATGTGTAGGTGATTTGGAAGCTTCCAAGACACTCTTATGTGGCCTCCAATACTCAAATTCGAATTCCCTTCAAGATATGGAAGGAGATTTGGATAAAGGTCAAAGAGGATATGTGTCTCATCATTTGCCATTTGGTTGTAACTATATGAGATTTTTATGGATCTAGGGAGAGAATAGTGGATCTCCATTAATGGGGTAGTTTCTTATGCTCTTATATAAATAGGAGAGACTTATCCTTTCAAAGGAGGATATATAGAGGACATATAGATATGGAGATGGAGGAAAGATAGAGATAGATGGAGATATAGGTGTGAAGTTCAGGAAATGCTCATGTTTTGAATTGATGTAATCATATTCTTTTGAATACAAGACATGCTTCCATTTTGATCTCTATTTCGTGTTAAGATTATGGTGTACTTGCTGAAGGATGGAAGGGCCCCCATGCACTGATGCCAGTACACCTATGTGTTGTATATAGTAGGTAAAATTTGTCATTTGTATATTCATGTTATTTTTGTGTTCTTTGCTTTAGTAGTTTAGAATAGACAACTTCAAATCCTCGCACATATTGTGTTGTGTCTCTAAGCTTACGAGCTCCTGGTTGACATTAAATCGTTGAGAATTTATGCGACATATTTTTCACTCAACAAAAGGCATGGTGAATAAACCAAACATGACAAATATATACTTGTTGATGTAATGATCGACATGTAAATGTAACTAAAAATGTAACTATCTAATGATGCAAGAGAAGTAAATGATTTGTACCTTGTCAGAAATGCGTTGTGGATTGTGGAGGTGACCGCCCTTCAAACCTGCATTTTTCAAAGACAATAATATGTTAAATGACTAAATAATAACTAAACATCAATGAGGTTGCATTTTACAAAGAGAACTAAATGTTATATTACTGAATAATAATTAAACATGTATGATGCTCTAGAAATACTAAAGGGGATACCTCATGAACAAACTCCTCTTCGTTTCAAGAATATTTTCTTCCCTACTAAACATGACCAACCACATGAAGGTGGAATCTCGTTTGGCTTGTTGGTCCCTTCCTTTTGAATACCACCAAGTTTTGTGGACGTATAAAGGTTTTGTGTAACAATATAGCACACTGATAGTGGATCCAAATGGTGGAAACCTAACTGCCACTATTCCAACAAGGAAGAAAAAGTGATGAGTCAATTGGGAAAAGCAACAGAAGTATCTGAAATGTTCGAGTGCATGCTAGAAGGACTCGTAATCAAGAAAGCATAAGAGTGGAATCAAGAAGCCAATAAGCCCTGCCTAAAATTTATAAAGAATGGAGTTATGTAATGGGTTGGGGTTCTATTCTAAGTTTTTGTTCTAGGTTTTCCATTGGTTCTGTTGTTGTGGGGTTTTTGGGTTTTGTTGTTAATGAGAATTATTGAGTAGGAACTGCAACTGCACAGATTTTCAGTGTTGAGATCAGATCCCTCATTGTCGATTCATTTGTATAAGTCTTGATAGAAAGGAATGTATTTCATGTATGATGTTGGATGTATGGGATGACCCGAGTTCTCCCTTAGTTCTCCAACAAAACCGTTTTCACCATCGACCCTTCTAGTAAAAGAAAAGGCTACACCGCGCACATAGTGCACAATGCAGTCTTGCCCGAGATGGCTTATGGGTGATTGCATGACGCAATTGTCTGTAGTCATGGAAGGGTTTGGTGATGTTATTTCACTTCATCTGTTTCTCCTTCTATTTTAACATATATTATATTATACCCTTCATCAGATCTGTTGTTTCATTCATTCTGATTTATTATACTAGTGTGCATTGTAAATAAAACCTAACAAATGCATTCATCTAACCATTCAATCATTATAAAGAATATAAAAATAACCCATCACACATAAAGAGACCATTTTTACTGTGGTTCACCCCTTAGTCTATGTCCACAAAGATCTTATGCTTATTTCTTATTCTCCATCAAAATAGCACTGCACACATTACATCAAAGGGTGCATTTGGAATGCACACAAGTTTAGTAGTGAGGTGGACCAATGTCACACCAATCTCCATAGCTGGTGACCTAAACCTCATTTATATCTCAACCTTAACTCCTTATGAGCTCCACAACTCTCAACAAAATACAAACTTCAACTTCAAAGGATTCTCTAAGTACTTCGCTCATACAAAAATTTACTGGAAAAGTATGATATCTCATCCCCCTAGTTGCCTCATAAATCCTCTATTTATACTACAAAATGGGTTAAAACTGTTACATTATGACTCCAAAACCCGAATTCTAAGTGGACTCCACTTGTCCACTTTCTAACTACCTTCCACGTGGTTGGTATTCGATCCAACCATTCCTTACGTTGATCTTCCTGCGTTCTTGGTGTGCTGCTTCCTTTGCCCTTTTTTGCATTGGTCTTCCTTCTTTTCTGGCGCGTGTTGTCTCACTTCACCCATTCTGCCTCGCTTATTGCATTTAACTCCCAAAGTTTTCCTGCTCCAACATATGATCAGTTGTGATAAGATAATATATGTTGGATTATTCAGGCACCCAAATATTTTTCAATATGTGGATGAATTCATGGTTTCTTTCCTGTGTAATCTTTGTTGTTTTGTGTAATTGCTAGTTGTGTTAATGTTTAAACAATCTTCTTGATGTATTTGTTTACTTTAATGTTGCACAACATAGGCTATCCAATGCTTTTACTGGTCTAATCCTTCTAATGTTATGATATCTTTACCTTTAAGTATGGAATTGTACTATAATGCATTGGATTTGATGGTGAGTCCTCTTTAACTCGCTTGATCACACAAGTGTTAGTAGTGCTTCATGTGAGACCTCCTTCCCTTATGGAAGGTTTAATATTCCAACACAACTATAATACAATGGTACCTTTGTTGGTAACCTCTGAGAACCCCGGTCTCCAATTTCACACCAACAAATGTTTCCATTTTCATGACCTGAATTCTAAGTGATTTTTCATAGGGTGCATCATCATGTATTTAAGTCTAACATTGAAAACTGGTGGGGAAGAAAGTGTGACAAGTTCATATTTCAATAAATTGAGTTACAACAGAAAGGTCTAAAGGATGTGAAGGACATAGTATTTTATTATGAACTAGCCAATGATCAATACAAAATTTTCTGGATCTGATTCCCAGAGGGGGTTTACCAATGGCTGGATCGGTTGCAAGAAGTGCTAGAATTTAAAGATCATGTCAAGAAAATATTCAATTGGACTATTGAACGATTAGTTTCTCTTCACAAGTTGGATCACCAGATTTGTCGAGCTATGGACTTTTGGGTCCAAACTACCTTGGAAGGATACATCATTGAATTGTTTGCTGAAAATCACCAGTCATTCTCAAAGGAAGAAGTAGTATTTTACGAGGGAGCCCGAGGGAGATTACTAAGAGAAATTATGCTATGGATGAAGATCTTGCTGGTGGAAAAAGAAATGCTACTGGTTCCTTTGGTTAAAATGGTGGAGTAAAACCTTTGCGCATGAGGGGCTGGTGATTTGGGTGAGGATCCATGAGTTAGGATACGGAATTTCTTTAGATATGGGGGGTCATCATGAGAAGAGTGATAGAGACAAGAAGGCTAAAAAAAGGGATGCGTTGATTAAAAAGAAGTGGTGAGAACATATGCAAAATTTGATGAAGAGGCCATATTAGTCATGCATGGATATCAACCTCGAGAAGATTCATAAAAGAGAGTTAGAGAAGTTGAAAGAGTTACAGTTACATGGATGGATGGCCAACCAATGGTTGAAGGAGAAGTTTGGAGAGAAATATGAGGGTTATGGAGAGGTTAGACAATATGGAGAAAAGTTGGAAGAAATAATCAATATCACAGTCACCACTAAAGAACAAGAATCAACAGTAACCTCTGTAGAAGTTGTAGGAGAAACAACTCTTGCAACACCTAAAGATGTGAAGTACACTATAGGACCTGATATGATATGGCCTCCTAATGAGACCCCCCAGGTTAAAGAATCCCATCCCAAAGATGCAGGAACTAGCCTTGGATTTCCTAGTCCCTCAATGAAATCTTCCAATCTGGTAAATTCTACAATACATTCTCCCATAATTTATGTTATTTCTCCTCATTCTATTCCAACTAGTTTGAGTGGTACCAGTAGTAGTAGTCTAGCAATTTCTTTAGTTTTATCACAATCGAGACCTTTAGGATTTATCTTGATAGGGTCCCCAAGTCCTCCCATGGCACACCAACATGCCATATCCCTCACTGGATACCCAAAATTATGGGGTAATGGGGATGAGGATGTGAAACAACATTGGTTCCTTTTTTAGGCCATCCATTGGTCTCATGGGACTTTAGATGATAATAAATTAGTCGAGTTTCAGACCACCTTGAGAGGCCATGCTTTGAAATGGTATATGAAATCCATTGAACTAGGAAATCCTCAAGGATAGGCCTTCACCCTTGCTCAAGACAAACAACGGCTCATATAATTTTTTTTTTACCCCAGACATAATAGAAGGACCTCTCTGAGTTGCGAGAGATCAAAAAGTGAGATGGGGAGTCTTCTTGGGAGTATAACCAACTATTCAAATATGCGATAGGGAAATTGGCCACCTGTTCACGAAGACCACTAGCAGGAATGATTCATTCATGGAATTTTACCATTAACTTAGATTCCATTAACCCAACAATAGATAACTACATTGGGGGAATCCCTAGAAAATGCCATGAAAATTGAGGTGATGGTAGGATATCTTGGTAACTTGTGGGTAATAATACTACCCAATGACTATAATATTATAGAACTGTAAGGATAGATTTCCACCTTGAATGATAAGATTCAATAATTGACTATTCCTAGAGCATCCCACCCTCAATTCTGGTGTATTGGTTGATACATTGAGGGGAATACAATGACGAAATTTCCCAGAATGAGGGGTATAGGACCTCCTCTGCAACTAATGGAACCTCCACCAGTAGGACCATTGAGGGGAGTTGTGCAATTTGCAACTGCTGCACCATTCCATGGCCCGGTACAATACCATGCCTTCCCAAATCATCGTGGTAATCAGAATAATGACTACTTCAAAATTTTCCAAAGCCATGGACATCCCCCTTGACATTTCCCAATCCTACAAAAGTACACCCTTGTCTCGAACACAATATACTATGAGTTCTGTGGGTCACCTACTCTCACCACCAAATGGTGTTACACTCTGGATGCTCTTGTGGAAAGAATATATCAGTCTACATTCAAGGTTGATGAAGCCCTTAAGGCTTTGGAGGAGGACGTAGAGGTGGTGGAGGATTCATAGATGGTATAAGAGGGTCAACATGATGTTATAATTGTGATGAACAGGGACATCAGGCTAGAGATTTTTCTCTTTCGAGATGACTTGGTGTGCCCACTATAGAAACAACACCCATGCCACCGAGGATTTCCCTGAGCTGATCACGAAGTGGGAGGATCATGCAAGGAAGAAAGGTGCCAATTTGATAAACTCATAGCCATGACCTATCACTGAAGAAAAAGTGTCCAATATTAATATTATTACTAGAGGCGGCACAAGGACTGGTGTGGACGTTGATAACTCAACTCAAAGCAAGATCCATAGGGTGGTACTGAAAGATGTCCCATATGACCCCCTTATGCACAAATAGTTGTTTAAGGGCATTGTTGAGATATCCTGACGAGTTTCTAATCTTGCAATGTCAATACCTACAGACTCGAGCCATGATCCTCACCCTAATCTCGTGGAAAATTGCATGGCACATAAGGATCCTCTAGCAAAACCCCACCGGACTATTGAGTTGTGGTTTTTCTTAATTTATGATATTCTAGATGATGAATAACTCACCAAAGAGTTGTGGAAAACTCTTAAGGGGACTATATATAATGAAGGGATCACCGAGAAATTGATTATTTCTAACCTTCTGGAATGAAATACTAGTCAGATTCAGGAAATGAAGCGAATATCTAGAAGGGAATTTAGGATAAATTCTCACATTTATGGATAGGATATTAGTGTTTTTATGCTATATCTTGGATCTAATGTCAATATACTACCAAAGAAAACTTGGGAAGCAATGGGTAATCCCAAGCTCATTTATTCACCCATTCAGTTGTGGATGTCCAATCAATATTGTATCTATCCCATTGGATGGTTGCAAAATGTTGAAGTGGACTTAGATGGATTCAAGAAAATGGACGACTTCAAGTTTATAGAAATCATGGGCGAGAAAGATCCATACATGTCTCTTTTGGGTATTGACTGGGCTTATGAGAATTACATTGTTATAGATCTTAAGAAGAAACTCACGACCTTTGAAGCAGATGGTATGAAAGTCACCAACCACTAGATCCCTACCGAGGTCCCAGATATATTGATATGGTAGAGGGGAATATGGTAGAGGATGCATTGGACCACCTTTATACTTTCACTATAGGGAAACGAGTAGATTACATTAAACTAAATACATATAGCTCGGTAAGTTGGAGCAATATTCAATCTATAGGTGAAAATTCCAAGGTCACTTTTGATAGCTAGCAACATGGAAGATAGGAAAATATATCACGATGTTTCTTGACTATTAGAGCACCCAGGTGGATTGGGTGAGAGGTTAGAGACTACCCTATGTATGATGGAACTTTAGATGTATGTATCTTTCTTTTTGAGTTAGAGAATAAATTCAGGCCAGATCAAAGAATTCTTGTACTTGATGTGGCATTAAGATCCTCTTCAACTAGATGGCGGGCCACCCACAAGGGTACTTTTTCTTCCTGGGATGAAGCAAAGCATTCCATCCAACATCGCTTTATTCCCCCTTCACACCTTACTTCACTGTGTTGTTCCTAAGATTTACTCTAGGATCACATAATAGTGTCATGCATCCAAAATTTAAGAGAATTGTTTTTATAATGCTTTTCTATCTTCAATTTTAAGATGAAACTTCAAATGAATTTAATGATTAAAAAACATAGAGGCAATATCTCTTTCTTTGAGTCTTTTATAAATATTGATTATATGAAAAGTAGAATTGATTAACAAAAACTGTCAACATAAAGTAAGGTATCCAATACTAATAAATCTTACCTTATCTGCAACAGAAGAATTGTGAAGGATGATTCTTTGATAGATGAATTAAAATGATGAAATTTACATAGATACATGTCTTGTTTTACTCCCAATAATAACATAGGAAAAGTTATAGCCGAAAAAACATCCAATATATGGACCACAATATATGTGTTACTAAATTGTAGTCTTTCAATCTTCAAGATCCATAGAGTGAAGAAAGTAAGATTATGAAATGGTAATATACAGAAAGCACATAACTCAGTGAAATGAAATGTAGAATCTTTGTATTCTCTTTCTAATTGGTATTCAAAATGTTCTCTTTTACATTCAGCTAGAAGAAGCCCTCAATACATCTTTAATCTGTTTATTTATACAAAAAGTGTCTTAACCAAAAGGGGTTAGACATTCCATCTTCTTCATTCTCAAAATAGAATACAATCTAAATTGAAAGATATAACAACGATATTGAGCATATGTTGAGATTTCTTTCACTTGATGGAAATTCATACACCCTCTATTTGCTCATGGATGTTTTTTTTTTTTCTGATCCTTGAATTATGCATGTAGATCCAATAATGCAATAACAAACTTGGAAGGTTTTCTATTTGCATTTAATTCAAATGAAACATATTTTTTATGCACCAATGGTAGTTTTTCTTGAATTTTAACAACTGCATGCTGCGTGTTCTGATGTTGTAAACATGGTTTCACCATAAGATAATTTACCATTCATAAATCAACATGATTTACCTATAGTATAGAATTTTGTACATTCTCTCTATTTTTCTTTATATATTCTTTACTCTTTTTGATCTCAATTTGTCCAAGTGTATCATGAATACTACTAACATCAACTTCTTCCATTTCCAGATCTACAACTGAAAAAACATTAATACAAAACTCTTTTGCTTCTCTAGCTAGTCTTTTACTTTCTTCAATATTGTTCTCCCAGACCTTTAAAGTGATTTCTCCTTTTATCTGCTCAAATTGTGAAAAGGGGGTGATTCTAGGTACACTGATATTTTACCTCCATACTATAAATTCTTGGAATTTGGATCTGGACATAAAATCTTCTCTCTCCTTTTCATAAACATTCTTCAAAGAATTATTGATTACCTGATAATGTCTTTGAATGGTATGCAAAATTTCATACAGATCTTGATAGGAAATTTGTAGCTTCTCAATCACCTGTGATGCTTGTTTCTTGAAGGAAGAAATGTCAATTAATGTACTCTAGAATGAGGTTATCCAAGTCTGCAATTGATCTATTAATGTATTTTTCTGGGAGAGAACATTATTACTCAAGTGTTGATTTTGAACACTTAATTTCAATTTATCCTCTAACTGCTTAATCTACCGTTCAAAATCCTATTTGACTTGAATCATATCAAAATTGATTTTTTCTCTAGCAGTCACTTCCATCTGTTTCATATCATTATGCAATTTTTCAATCAGAATATTCTTTTGGTCAAGTTGTTTTCTCAAATTATCCACTGACCACAAGTTAGCAGTTACAAAATCTCCCAGTGAATCTGCAACTTCTTTTGTGATATCATGGTCACTCTGTCCATGTCCATCATATATCATTTTTTATTTTTTGATAATTCCTCCCTCTTGTCGAGATTCCCTTCATGTGATAACCTTCCTTTTCTTGTTGAAAAATTAATCTGATGAAGGAATATCTTCAGGTTCAATAGGTGTCAGGTCATCTATATTGATAACCTATGAACAAGGTAAATCAAAACTTGTTGCTAGGGGAGTCAAGGATGGTATGGTAGAAATAAGTGCAGTAGACCCTTCTTGATTTTTGGTATCTTTCACTGGAGTTTCAATGTTTGGAAATGACAAAGGAAAATTGTGCCCCTGCTTCATAAAAGATTCAAATGATGCTAATAATTCTTGATCATTTTTACCTGGTATGGATATTCCTGTATTTATTACATCTTTGGACAATGTTTCTGGTCTATTTTTCACTTCCCCAGTTTTGTCTTTGGGAAAGTCATGTTTCTTGAGCTCTGTTGATTTTTCCACCTGTGAAGTTGGATTAAGCCTTTGTTATTCCTGCAAGATTTTAGGTAGGTTGTTCCTTCTGTTCTTTTGAAAACTGAGGAAACCTGACTATTGTTCTTGAGGAAGACTTTGAAATCTAGATACAACCTTATCATATGATCTAACTCCTCTAAAAAAATCATCATAGGGTGAATATTCATGGATGTATCTCTTCATGTTGAATTGAGCTAAATGATTTTCAACTACCCTATATGGATCATGCCTCTTGTATTCAATGTTAACTAATTTAATGTCTTCTAAGGATGAAGCCTCCACCTTAGCATGTCCAAAGTCATATAATGAGAATATGCCAACCTATATGGGAAAGGTTGGCCAAACTCTTTTTTGTGCAGCCTTAATCTCTTTGGTAATACCTACTGATATTGTCTGATGGGTTACTTCTATGCAAAAAAGTATGTCTAGTAGGAATCTGGGAAGATCATGTGGAGAAGTGAAACAACCGAAAAATATGATGTAAGAGAAGCTTTCCTCAATGTACCAATCTGCAACGACACCTAAATTCCCAATAATTTGCTCTGAAATTCTGGGGGGAGGCTAACCATAGATAGTTTCATGAATTGAAATAACCACATTGTGACAAATTTCATAAAATGAATCCTTCACATTTTCCTCCCATAATTTAGAATGATAGAAACGTATGGGTTTAGTGAAAGTCGGAGTCCAACTCCAATTCATAAGAGTAAATGGAATTTTGAAACAAATTGCATCCATAATATATGCAGACATATAGAAAGGAGCATGTTCTCCTTTAGAATTTTGATTTTTGTAATCCTTGATTTGTTTAGCTATGTTATCTGACAACATTTTTCCCCAATCAAAAGTATATCCCTCAACAACTTCATGAATTATAGGAACCCACTCTATGGTAAAGTGCGCATGATTTTTCTTTCCAAACATTCTACAAAGCATCATGGAAATTGTTAGCACAAGGGAAGACCCAGGGTTCAATGCTTCAACAACGCACCAAGAAAACCCTAACTACCAGCCTCTCGACAATGTTGGGTATGTGTTATATTCTTTGCACGAGTAGTAGTGTCTGAGCGCCTGCGCCGGGCGCGCGGGGGGGTAAGAGGGGGGTGCAGCGCCCCTGAGAAATTTTTTTTGGGCCAACATATTTTCGCCAGTTTCGGGCCGACATATTGCCAACATATTATCGCCGGGATGACATATTTCCAGGACCACATGATATTAGGTG
>CBVK0100485631.1:0-18350 GCA_900067695.1 Picea abies
AGAGAGAGAGAGAGAGAGAGCAAAGTATTCATTTATTATTATATCATTTTGTGATATTCAATTTTCATATATCAATATAAAAATACTTTATTGTCATGTTATTTTTTAAGGAAAATTATGAAAATCCCAGAGGACCAATGAGCTGATATCTGAAATATGCCAATAGGTATGTCTAGAAAAGTGTACAAGGAGATGGTCAAAGAAATTGACATAATTGCATCGTAGGAGGAGCTATCTCAACAACAAATTGCTTCAAATGTATGTAATCATTGAATTTTTCTATTAGGTACAGATAATTAATTTAGCATTAAATATTAATTTTCAAATATTCTCTTACAGAAAATAAAATAAAATGGAACTCTTTCTGCACATAAAACTAGATGACAAGGAAGAAAAAGGTTGATAGCAAAGTTTGTGAGTAATTTTTATTTCCTTATAACAACTTGAGTTTTTTTTTGTATATTTTAAGTTCTTTTACGACAACCATCCTTGAATGTCTTCAAACAAGTGCTAACATACAAAGAAGAGCCATCCAAAAAATTGATTGACATTGGGATAATTAAGGGTTGTGAGTATATGTTGGCATATCAAAAATTAATTGTGGAATTTGTAAGTATAATCTATGTTGTTTTACTTCTATCATTTATAATTAATGAAACAAAAATAATATTTATATTGAATCTATGATTTATTATGGGGTATAAAACTTGCAAGAAACAAAGTATGGAATTGAGCCAACAGAAGAATTGTTGAAACAAAGCATGAGATTTGATTTTGAACATATGTGTATGATTCATGAGTCAATTCTTTCTTTGTAGGTACGTTGCTTTTCAATTTACATTCATGTATATTATTTATTTCAATTTTCATTATTCTCACCAATGTAGATAGACTCATTACATATTATTTTTATGTTTGTAGATAGAACTTGAAGAAGATGAAAACAATCAAGGAAATCAACCAAACATTCAGCAAAATAACCCAAGGAATGGAAGTAGCTGGAGCACTAACAACAGTTCCAGTGAAGAATGATGACCAATATATTTGGATATCAATGCAAGTTGCAATTGTATTTTTTTGAAATAATCGTCTGTGAAAATTAAACATTTTTGTTTAATGTAATGGACATAGTGTCCCAAATGAAAGACAAGGGATTACTGATAAGTGTCTCATTTTGTATGACAAAGAACCTCTTATTCATATAATAAAATATGTTTTAATTTATTCTTTTGCATTGTCCATTGTCGTTGTGAAATGTTACATTGTTGATTAAATATATGGATGATTAAATATTATAATGAAGAGATGCAAAATCTAATGATATAACAAATTAATTGAAACATCATATCTAAATTCACTAATCAAAATATAAGATATATGTAATTTTTTTGATAAATAATGGAATAAAAAATAGCAATAATTGCATTATCACAGGTCGATGTTTCTCAGTGTATTTTAATTATTAATCTCATCGGTGTATTTAATATTAAAACACATCAATACGTTTCATAAGAAATGTGCACTAGTGCTTTTATATAATCAATTAGCATTGGTTTCAATATTTATTTAATACCACAAAATCGTATTAAAAAATTGCCCTTCATTGCGTTGAGCATATACGAAGCATCGATGCTTTTGTATTATTAATAAACACCTGTGATTTAGAATTAATAATAAGCACCGGTGCGTTTGTGTTATAAATATACATTGGTTCTATTGTGTTATTGATAAGAATCAATGCTTGTTTGTTACTAAAAAGCACCGGTGCTTTCTATTTTTAATGCACCAAGGGGGTTTTTCCAAGTAACGCACTGGTGCATATTATTTTATACAACATCGGTGCCTTCTTATTAATAATGCACCAGTGCGTTCTAAGAAAAAATCCCCAGTGCTTAATTATTTTTAACTCTCCTGGTGTGTTTTATTGTTAAATCCCCGGTTCTTATAAAACAGACGCCCCGGTGCTTAAATATTTTACTGCCCTAATGCTTGAAGATTTTACTGCCTCGGTGCTTGAATTTAAGTGTACAAAACTAGTGTGGTACATGTATGTACACACTGGTGCTTGTTCCTCATTCAAATGCACCGATTTGTAAACATCTGCTAACACCTCCAACCACTCATATTTTTTTAGTTATAATCAAGTTATGTTTTAGTATCCGCAAAAACATACGCTATCAAAAACAAATATTGTAGCAGAGGTTTTTTTGACATTTTTTGTCAATTTTGTAACACTAGAAATCTCTGCTATAACCTCAGCTAAAAGGTCTTTTCCTTGTAGTGGATGTTGCATTGAAGGAAAAACTAGAAATAGAAAGTTCATGTCCATGAGAAGAAGAGTTAGAAGAAGAAGAATCAAGATTGATATTGTGCTTCTTCATTGTCTCCTCTAAAGCTTCGATATTTTTAAAACATTTATACTTAAGATGACATATCACCCATAAAAAATGCATTGTCTCTCATTCTTCTTACTTTTTTATTTTGGTCCTTTGTCACCATTATGAGTAGAAGATGACTAAGAGGGTTTGGGACCCTTGTTTTTCTTGTTCTTGTGAGAATGTTTCTTATTGGATGCTTGGATTTATCGTTTTGTTGGGCCACTAAGGATTTGTTAGATGTAATTGAAATTTTTGTCGCTCCAAGATGTAAGATCTTATATTTCTCTCTAATCGAAGATTCACAAAACGATTCAAGAGAGGGTGGTTTGTAAGGAGCCTAAGCTTCTCTAGTGAAGTGAAAAGTAGATACAAAAATAGAATATGAACTACTAATCTTACCAAGAATAACATATACACATCGATCATCCTTCATTTATGTTTTACAGTATTCAAGTAAAAGTATGATTGTTTTGAATTTAAATAGATAATCTTCTGCAAGATAAATCATTGGGATTTAAAGAAATTAATTGGTTTTCAAGTTAGTGGGCTCAAATCTCATTGTTTTTACCAATATGCTATTTATATTTTCCCAAGATTCATTTGGTTCAGTAGTTACTTGAAGGTGAAATGAAAAAATCACTAGAGATAGGCATTTCGATTAATCTACGTTCTTTGTTATTTTTATCATCCCATTTGGATTTCTTTGAGGCATCAATGGGGGCATTTTCTGTTCCTAAGATAATATGGTAAAGTCATTTACTTTGTAGTACATAATCCATATGGGATTTCTATAAGAAGTAGTTTGGGATAATAATAAAAATATCACTTGGATTAGACATATTAAAATATATAGGCAATATGGATTCAAAAGTAGAAACTAATTTTGTGGATGGAAAGATCTAGAAAAAATAGGCAGTTAAAAAAAAATAGCACTGGAAATGGACTTCAGATGTCAAATTCATGTTCTTTTTAAGAAAGCATAAAAGGTACCAAAGTTCTATGTGGCATATAGAAGTTATCATGTGTGGTGATGGATGCACAATGACATTGTTGGGTGAAAAAGTTTCCTTCCTTCTCTAACTTTGCGTATAAACTCATTTTTACAAATAAATTACTTTTACGTGAAAAGACCATTTTTTATAAAACAAGTGAGGATAAATTTTACAATGAAGTTACTTTATAAATTAGAGTGGCATGGAAACAGTAACTTAAAAAATAACATTAAATTTACTTTATAGTGATTCATTTTTATAAAATAAGTGAAATGTTATTTATAATAAAGTTATGATATAATTTAAGGTTGCATGATTTTTTTCAAAAAGTAATTGAATGGAAATAAATACTTGAACTCACTATCTTTTATTTAATATGTCAATTTTCACATGAAACTCTATGTGACTAGTTTTTAGATCTGAAAATTGCTTCCTAGTGAGCTAAGAGTAAAACCCTAGCTATTATCACTGAAAAATTTTACATTGAAAATTATTGACTAAAATTATATATGCAATGGAAACAACAAGATCATAGACAAATCATTAATACACATATGAGACACAAAATTTATGTTCTGTAACATTCTTAATTTCATAAATTCTGATGGAAAAACCATCCCTCCAGGCCAATATAATTTCACCAAAATATGAGGACAACCTTGTCCTCCAATAACCAAGAAAATCAGAAAACCAAAACTCATCAAATCCTTGGAAATTTCCTCTACCCAAAAATATTTTGTAGACCACTTGTACAGCTTGTTGAAGTCACTTGTATTGTTGTTGACATCATCTTGTACGAATCTGCTCCTGCTTAGAAAAATTGTGTGGATGTACGTGTTTCACCTTAATGAAATACACATACATATGTGACTGTGTCCATTGCAATCTATGTGATTCACTTTACTACAAACCACGCACATATGCATCTATACCCGCTACAATCTACGTACATATGTGACTGTTCCCACTGCGAGCCACGTACATGTACGTAAAACTATACAGACACTTTTGTACGATTTTCTCCACTCATATAGTTTCTTCCTTTTCCATATTTCTCTCTCCTAGGAAATATTTTCCAAAGTTACATACATTCCCTTGTTGAAATCGCCAAGCCTCCTAGCACAAGTGCTCATTTACTTATGCTAACTCCATACTTTCACAATGATAAAATGTCACAATGACCTCTCTCATTTATATACAAGTCAAATGAGTGACTTTATGAACCCATTCTAAACCTAATAATTAATTAGAATATTTCAATCCTCTTTGTGGGTGTGGCACCCCCACACAAGCCCACAAATCCCATCAACTTTTCCATGAGGCCCCAACCTCATTTTGGGGCCAATTTCACTAAAATGAAAGGATAAACCGGTGCCAACAAATATTCCCACATGCCTAACACCTTGTTATCTTTTGGTAATACCTCCTGAAGATACAATATAATAAAAAATCCCTCTTAGTATGGGAGGTATCCCATCCACCATCATCTGGATGTACTTCTGTCTCCCATAATAGAAGTAGATCTAACTCCTGTATTGGATCTACTACCACAAATACACTCCAATCCTCCTAACTAGTCGCTCCCTCTGCCACCATGATCCAGGAGGATCTCGGTGGCCACCCACCTTGTCCAACTAGCTCAAAATAGTTTTTTGACAACTTACTATTTTTAGTAGTTTTTCGGTTTTTGAACTTTCAGGGCCATTTTGAGGGCCTAAACGACACTTTTTCATGATCAGGCACCTCAGTGATAAACAAAGGCTCTCATTTATCCCCCTAAATGAATATCCTTGTCAATACCTTTCCAATTATCTATCGTGTGGCCTAAGCAAAGATCATATGCAAAAGTTACGACCCCGAGAAGTTGATGTACTAACTTATCCCAACAAGGCCCGCATGAATTTTGTCGCTTCATCTCCTAGAGTTAGGTTTTTGGATTTCTATGGTTTTGCCATTCATGTTTATTGTAAAAATTCCTTCAAATCCTCATTTTACTCATCTTATTGTGAATGAGTGTAGTCGTCACATCTTTTCTCGGAGATAATTTGACACCATTCTAGCAAGCTTGTGTTCAGTCTGCATTTTACAGTTTTCATCATATTTCTTATTTAATAGAAGCCAATTTTTACTATATCTCTGTTATTTTTCACGGTGTATTTGTGTTAATATTATAAATTTGTGGTTTCATTTTGCTCCTCTCATAAATCTAGATCAATGGTATTAGAGAGGTCTGCTCCTTTTCCCTTTTTCAATGCATGTCCCTAACATGGTCAGGGTATAGAGAGTTGGGTCTCAAGCTTGTTTCTCTTGACGAAAAATACTCTCACACTCCCAAGAAACAGTCCATGGTAGGCGAAAAGAAAGACTGTGGGAGAAGAGATCCTTTCAAAATGTTTTACGAGAAATCCCTTGAGCGACAAAGGAACGAGAGGATGGAAAAATTTGCACAAATCCTTCAATGATTTTTGACAAGCGACTCATCCACCTCAAGCGGAGGTGTTTCCCCCTTCAAGGTACATATAAATTTTAAAATTCCTACATTTGAAGGTCAAATAGATTTCAATGTTGTAGATAAATGGTTAAACCTTCTAGAAGGGTATTTTTCTATCCATGACTTTTTCGATAGAGAAAATATTACATTTGTGCTCCTCAAGATCATCCCCCCTGTCAAATATTAGTGGGAGACTCTCTGTGAGAAAAAGGAAATAGAGGGATCCACATTATTTGTAGTTGCACCTACTTGGGGTTCCTTTAGGGATTCTATTAAGGAACAATACTACCATGTTGGAAGTTATGATGACTTGTATACAAGATGGACCACACTATGATAGGTAAGAGACCAAATAGTGCCAGAGTTCACTAATTTCTTCGATACCTTACACACCAATATGGGTATCAAATATTCTGAGCGACATCTAGTGCTCAAGTATCATGGCGGTTTGCATAGATACATCCAGACATAAATGTGGTTTTTGGACATCTCATCCTTGGGAGAAACTTATCGATATGTCATCAAAATCAAGCAGAAGTTTAAGTAAAATACGTGGAATTTTGGGTATGAGAACCCCTCATAGAAGAAGTAGAACAAGGGTAGCCCTAACCCACAAAACAAAGGATAGAGTAAATATGGGAAACCTCAGGAAAACTAGTCCAAGCCGCAAGAAAATAAGGACAATAAGAATATGAAGAAAGATATCAAGAAGTGGTGCGACTTCCATAAGAGCCCCTGGCATAACACTGTTTATTTCCACTCAAAGAAGTCATTGGTGGTTGAGGTAAAAGCCTCTGAATTAGATGTGGGTTTTGACTTTGAGTTAGAACCAGAAAAGGGGAGATGGATCATTGACGTGGAAACTAGTGCCACTATTTCACCACCAAGATCCAACTCGATGAACCTAATGAACCAAAGGAAGGCGAGCGCATCTTTCATTCACAAATGTGGGTAAAAGGAACTCCGATACACTTCATTGTTGATAGTGATAGCTAGAATAACCTCATCTCATCAGAGGTCATCAATCAATTATCCCTGTCAACAATGCCACACCTGCAACCCTACACCATCAGATGGCTCCATCAAGGAAGTGATCTTCGTGTCATCCAACAGTGTCGCCTCTTGTACGACATCAAGCCATTCAAATATGAGGTATTGTGTGATTTTTCTCCCCATGAATTTTGTGATGTTCTTTTAGGCCAACCTTATTTATGGAAACATCATGTTGTATATGGGTCTAGGCCTCATCGTGTTGTTATTACTTTGAACAGGAAATTCTACAGGATACTTGAGGTAGTCCCACCTAGTGTTATTTCCTTGATCTCTGCCAAGCAATGCAGGAAGGTCATTTATCAGACCGAGAAGTTTTTATTCTCCATGATTCAATCTCGGAGTAAGTGAAAGGCTGCAACCACATCCATGGCCTCCATGACTGACCTCTCCACGCAACATAAGAAAGTGGACAAGGTTGTGGAAGAATAAAAACAGATCTTCTCATCACCTACTAGGGTACCTCTACACTGTCAGGTCAAGCATCCCATCGATTTGACCCCCGATGCACCGCTACCCAATGGAACAGTCTATCACCGCTCTCTGCTAGAAAATGAGGAGATCATGTGTTAGATCCAAGAACTTCTCCAAAAAGGTCACATCCAACCCATCTCATCACCTTATGGAAGACCAATCATGCTGGTGCAGAAGAAAGACAGGACTTGGTGACTCTGCATTGATTATCGGGCCCTAAATAAAATCACAGTTAAGAACCGATACCCGATTCCTCGAATCAAAAATATCCTTGATCAACTCAAAGGGGGAAAATACTTCAGTAAGATTGATCTAAAGTCTAGCTACCATCAGGTCCCAATAGAAATGATAGTTGTATGGAAAGTTTCCTTCAATTCAAAAAAAGTTATTTTTTAATGGTTTGTCATTCCCTTTGGTTTGACAAATGCCCCAGCAAATTTCATGAGGATGATGGACGATATCTTGCAACCTTTCACTAATTATTTTATGGTGGTGTATCTGGATGAGATCCTCATCTACAACAATACTTGGGAAGAACACTTGCAACATATTCAATAGGTTATGCACATTTTGCAATATCACAAGATATATGGAAACTTGGAAAAATGCTCCTTCAGCATGGATAGGGTCAACTACCTAGGATACATTTTTAATGTGGATAGGGTCCACTACCTAGGATACCTAGGATACTGAGTCTGACTAACTGAATTACGACACTTAGCCTATTTTATATCTTTCACAACCATGGGTTTGCGGGTTCCCAGGTTGGTGGGTTCACAAAAATTCCCAAATCGTAATTGCTCTCATTCGTCCCCATCATCTTCGTGATTTTCCAAATATGCATTTAAGTATGGTTTAATGATAATAAATCATCATGCAAGTTTCATATAGATTGTCATTAATAAGCGAAAGGATCCATGAGATTTCTCATTAAACCACATTAAAGCACGATTTGATGAGAATTATATTATTGTTATCTCTCTCAATCGCTCATTGCAAATATTATATGGATTAAAGGAACACTCTCGTCAACTTATGGACATAACAACTCGACATAAGTTCTACGGTGATAATTTGAATATTTTTGGGCATGAGGACCAGAACTTTCAATGGTCTAAAGCGTATTATTACTATTCATCCCCTTCTTCTCAGAAGGAAGTGATTTTGACATCTGAAATTGCTCGTCCAGGGTGTGTCCCTGAGGTTTTCAACTTCTAGGAACTGGTTGCATGGTGCATGAGAAATACATACTGAGCCAGCGGATTATTCAACTTCAATACCATTCTCCCATCTCTCTTTCACCTCAAGTGTTATGTAAGATGTTGAAGCTCCATGAGCCAACACTTACTTTCAAAGGAGAGGATTGCAGGGATTTCCTGAAAAAATCATGACAATGGCCTGGACCTCTTGCTTGATTTCTTTGATAATATTGTGGTTTTCCCTGAAGACATTACCAGGTTGCAAGTTGACTCGTTCAAAAACCATTTTCAAGAAATAATCTTAAAGGACCCATGAATTTCTGAAAGGACCCACAACTAACCACCGCGCAACTTATCCCAGATCTGATGGTCTAGAATGGTTCTACTTCTTCTGGATGGATCTTGATTGCTTATCATTCAAAAACTTAAACGTTCCTCCTTCATGAAGGATTTCTCCCACTAAATCCTATGTACTTATCCTTTCTTCAAAGTTTGAACTCCTTAAAGGGGTTCTCTGACACTTAGTCGGATTTTTGGATCTGTGCACACGTTGCAACAGATTCTTATGCAAGACTTAGCTTCTCACGGAAAATTGTGCACACCTTGCAGCAACCCCTTTGCACTCCTTGCAAATGAAAGTTTCTCTATCTCTTCTGAGCTTTATCTCTCAGACCCTCTGACTCCTTAGAGGGTTTCCTCAACGCTCATTCAAACTTCCAATTTGTGCATGCCTTGTAATAGATTCTTACACAAGACTTAGCTTCTTGTAGGCGACTGTGCACACCTTGCAATAATCCCTTTGCACTCTCTACAATGGAAGTTTCATGCAATCTCTTCTGAGCTTCTGAGTCGAAACAGACTCTGTCAACGCACTCCTTGTGGACTAGATGCACACCTTGCATAAAATCAATGAAGAGAAATAATTGAAACTTATTCAAATGCTTCACAGTCTCATACTTTCAATAACATAACTCATTCATTCATGAAAACAGTAAATAACAGGGAAACTGTAAACAATAGTGACATCGTGCATTGGGTCAATATCCCTCTATTATATTCATTCCAATGTAAAATGGATAGAACCTGAAAACAAACCTAGATTCAGTAACAAATATCTCCTACTTGACAACTAACATTATCCAGGTATACAATGCACCTACTTATACAATAGGTCCTCTCGGGTTTCCTCCAACTACCTACCTGATCGAAATTAAATTCTATAGCTACTTAAGTCCTATTACATAAACGTCTATGACAGACCATTTAAGATGAGTCTTCAGATCCACACCAAAATAAAATAACAAAGGATAATCTGATCTCTTATGGTTTTGACATGATCATTCAACCTCCTCCCATTAGCTTCTCTTATTTATCTTTTACCTAGAAGTTCTTTGAGATATGCCATCTTTCAAAATTTAAAATTTTACTCAAAAGGCGCACTAAGCGCTGAGCTATTGTCCCATGTGGCTTTGGTTGACGATGCTCCTACTTCATACTCCTCTAGGAAGAAAAATCATGGACTCTTATCCATGAGCTCTTGTACTGACCTTCCATGCTTATGTACATCAGCTTCACTTACCCAATTGGAATCTTCTATCGGGTGTCCCTTCCACTTGACCAAATATTCAAAGTAGGTCTTCCTCATGGTTGTCTTACCAATCCTCTGATCAATGATCTTCTCCATCTACATATTTTCTGCTACAGGCATCTGTTTCTCCCACTGAATCTTCTCTTGATCTTTTGATATCTCTGTGTCATCTTCCATGTAAGGATATAGGTTTGAAACGTTGAATATGGGTGATATTCCCATAGTCTCTGGTAGCTCTAGCTCATAAGCATTGTTACCAAATTTTCTTAGGATATTGCATGGTACAATCTTCTTCAACTTCAGCTTGTTATATGTTCCTCTTGGGAACCTTTCCTTCCTCAAGTGTGCTAATACTTGGTCTCCCAATTCAAATTGAAGTTCTCTTATGTGTTGATCAACTCTGTGTTTATACTCTGCATTGTTGTTATGAAACTACTCTTTGATCTGATCACGAATCTTATGTATTTATGTAGTGAATTCTTCTACTCCAACACTTATGAATTCACTCTGCTCCATGTCTGTCAACTCTGATACCCCTCTTGGCATCATCCCATAAACTATCTGGAATGGGATTTTTCCTGTACTTATGTTTGGTGAGTTATTATATGCTAACTCTGCTTGTGACATAATTTGATTCCACTGGCTATGATGTTCAGGGACCAAACTTCTCAGCAAATTTCCTAAACTCTTATTTACCACTTCAGTTTGTCCATATGTCTGAGGGTGATATGTTGAACTAAAAGATAGTTTTGTCCCCAACTTCTTCCATAATGTTCTCCGGAAATGACCAACAAATTTAGTGTCTTTGTCTGAGACAATGCTCTTCAGCAATCCATGAAGTCTCACAACTTCCTTGAAAAACAAATTTGCAACATGTGTTGCATCACTGGTCTTCTGGAATGGGATAAAGTGTGTTATCTTCAAAAATATATCAACCACAACAAATATGGAATCACTTCCCCTTTGGGTTCTCAGCAATCCCAACACAAAATCCATGCTTATTTCATCCCAAGTCCTATCTGGAATAGGAAATGGCTAATACAATCCAGTGTTTTGTTTCTTTCCTTTTGCATACTGGAAAATCTTACATTTGTCCATGAAATTATTCACCTCTGCTCTCATAAATGGCTAATACTATGAGTTGTTCAATTGTGAAAACATCTTTTCATGGCCAAAATGTCCTGCCAGACGTCCACTGTGTTTTTCCTTCAGTAGATTTTCCCTCATCGAGCACCTTGGTATGCACAATTGGAAACCTTTAAACAAAAATCCATCTTGGATAATATACTATGTCCACTGGTTTCTGTATCTAAGAACAGGGTTTGCACATGCTTCATATGCTTCCTTAAAATCTGGATCATCACAATACATATTCTTAAGGTGTTCAAACCCTAAGGCCTTGACCCAAAATTCCTGTAGAATCAGACATCTCCTGCTCAATGCATCAACAACCTTGTTAGAATTACTAGAAATATGTTTAATGAAAAAAGTGAAAATTTTCATAAACTATATCCACTTATCATGTCTCTGGTTTAACTTCTCCTATCTGATTATGAATCGTAAATCTTGGTTATTTCTATACAAGACAAATTCCTTTGGAACAAGGTAGTGTCTCCATTTCTTCAAGGCTTGAATTATGGCATAAAATTATTTGTCATATGTGGAGTACTTTCCATTAGGTTCGTTCAGCTTCTCACTAAAATATGCAACAGGTCTATTGTCCTGGCTCAAGACTGCTCCAATTGCAACTCCACTCACATCACATCTTACTTGAAATTTTTTCCCAAAATTCAACAAGACCATAATTGGTCGCTCTATTCTCTTCTCCTTCAATATATTGAAACTTTTCTAAGCTTATTTTGTCCATTTAAAAGGCTTATGTCTCTTCTTCACTATATCCATCATCGGTGCATAAATTCCACTGAAATTTCTAATGAACTTCCTATAGAAATTGGCTAATCCATGGAAGGTTCTCACTTCAAACATACTCCTTGGTGATGGCCACTCTTTGATTTCTTTGACCTTCTCGGGATCCATCTTCAATTCATTTGAAGAGATCACAAAACACAAGTAAATAAGTTTTGTATTCATAAAAGAGGATTTCTTCAGATTTATCAACAACTTCTTTTGTTGTAGTATCCTCATCACTAATGTCAGATGTCTCAAATGCTCTTCTATTTCACTGAAGACTAGTATATCATCGAGATATACAATCACAAAATTACCAATGAAATCCTTCAATACTTCATTCATCAGTCTCATAAAAGTACTTGGGGCATTTGTTAAGACAAATGGAATAACAAGACACTCATACAACCCCTCATTTGTCTTAAAGGTTGTTTTCCACTCATCACCTTCTCTCATTATTATCTGGTGATATCCACTTTTCAAATCTATTTTTGAAAAAAAAAAATCTCCACTTAAGAAATCCATTAATTCAACCATCCTAGGAAAAGGAAATATGTACCTGATGGTGATCTTGTTTATGGATCTTGAGATTGTACACATTCTCCATCCTCCATCCTTCTTTGGACTCAACATAGTTGGTACTACGCATGGACTCAAGATTTCTCTAACCAAACCCTTGTATAATAGTTTTTGGACTTGCTTCTTTACGTCCTCATTCTCTTAAGGTGTCAATATGTATGTTTCTTTGTTATACGAACTTTCTTCTGGTATCCATTCAATATGATGGATGATACTTCTGATAGGTGGAAATGAGTTAGGAAACTCATCCACTACTATGTCAGCGAAATTCCCCAACAACTCCCGAACTTCTTCAGGAAGATCATCCATAGAAGTACTTGTAAGGACAACTCTAGGTTTCTTCACCACAGAAAATTGCATCTCCTGTTCCTTCTTGACTTCACTCAGGAGTTCCTTCACACTCATGAGAATTATGCTTGTGTTGGCTTCTTCCTTCACTTTCTTCTCCTCTATTGGAAGCAACATGTGTGTCCTACCATTCTTTTCCAAAGAGTAAGTGTTCTTTCTCCCATCATGAATGCCATTCCTATTAAACTGTCATGGTCTTCCCAATAAAACATGACATACATCCATGGGAATTACATCACACAGAATCTCATCTCTATATCCACCTATTTTAAATTCAACAAGGCATTGTTTAGTTACCATTACCTGGTGTCCTTTTTGAAACCATGAGACCTTATATGGGTTTGGACATGCAGTTGTCTCCAGCTCCAATTTATCCACCATCTCCATGGATACTAGATTATCAGTGCTCCCACTATCAATTATCACCTTGCATACTTTGTCTTTAGTATTGCAAGTTGTCCTAAACACATTGTTCCTCTGCACTGTATTTTCAACTTCGGGTTCTAGATTCAAGAGAACCTTCCTCAGCATCAGAGATTTTCCATCTTCTACACCTTCTTCTTCAACATTCCTTTTCCGTGCTTTTGAAATGTGAGCTTCACCTCCTCTTTCTTTCTTTCTCTCTGGACTTTCCCAATACTTGTGTCCTGGTTTTCCACATGTATAACATATTATCTCTCCTCCTCTGCTTCTTCATCTTCCTCTGGAAAAAGATTTTCTTCCACCATTTTGTCTCCCTCTAGAGATTCCTCCTCTTTATGAGTGACTGTGGTTTCTCTCATCCTCACCTTGGGGATTCTTTTCCTTATCATGGGTGACTCCTTTACCTCTGTTCGGGATTCTACCTCTACCTCGCTGGATTTGTTTTCTGGACAACTTCTCCTCTACTTTCAGTGCATATTGATATGCCTCCTCTACTGTCCTCACCAACATCATGCTGATTTCATCCTGTATCTCATATCTCAAGCCATTTATGTACCTAGAAATTTTTTCTTCATCTCTCTCCCTCTGTCAATTTCTGATGTCCAGCTTGTAAAAATCTCATGTGTACTCTTTTACTATCATTCCATTTTGTCTCAGGTTTTGCATCCTCCTTAACAAATTTATCTGATAATACTTGGGCATGAACTTATCCTTGAGCTTGGCTACCATTCTATCCCAACTCTTAATATTTTTCTTACCTTTGCTTCATCTGCCAGCCTGTAGTTCATCCCACCACAACGTTGTGTGTCCTTTCATTCTAGTGAAAGCATGTCTCACCTTATTTTCCTCAACAACATATTCATAATAGAAATACTTTTCCATGGACCTTATCCAGTCCAACACCTCTTCATCATCCAAATTTCCTTCATACATTGGGATGTCTATCTTTTCTCTAGCTCCCAGATTCACAACAACTTTCAGTAAGCATTCCTCAATAGAATCTCCCCCTACAGCTTCTTCAACCTCTGTCTCTTAACTTTCTTCCTCCCTGATGTCCCCAACATCAGGTTCTCTCCTTTGTGTTGCTTCCATTGCTTCCAACATTGCATGCATATCTCTCATTTCCCTTTCAATTGCTTGATTGGCTACATGTGGCTCCACACATCTCCTTGGTGGCATTGTGTTGACTGGTTCTCACACATAGAGTACAAATTTGAGTTCCCTTTTGAATACCTGAAACAAAATCAGGCTCTGATACCACTTGACGCAGACCCCACTCTCTCTCCTTGGGGCTGCTCGACCTCTCGATCGAGGATCTTCAAATATCTGAGTTGGATTATCTCCTCAAGACCTTACTAGCCCCGAATTGATTTAACACATTCCATTTATCACCTTAAGAATGGGTCATATGGAACCCATAGACCCTTTCTTAAGCACTCCTTAATCTTTGAAATTGTAGGCGCTAGCTCCTTTTTGCTAGCCCTCCTCTTAGGTAACCTCAGGCTATGACCCAGGGTTTAATCTCCTCAAGCACTTTAGACTTCAGACTCTAGCCACATCAACCATAGCTACAACCCTTTCCCCATAACTCTGAACCATGAGCACATCTAGCGCGAGAATAGATGGTTCTCGCTTATCCAACAAGTAATAAATGATGGATGGCCAGGATTGCTTCGACTCCCAGCTCTTTGGGTATTCTCCTCCTTTGTCTTTCTTCAGAATGAATTTTCCTCCGAAACTTGTGGATATATACCACCTATCCTCATTTCAACCAACGGCTCAGATATACTTCACACTTCACGATTTTCACAAAGATCTCTATCTACTTGGCGCAAATTCTCCGAAGTTTTTCTTTCCCGAACTCACTTATCTGCTACCACGTCTCATCTTTCCCGCCAATGGCTAGGATCTCTTCGCGGATCCAGACTTCGGTGTTTTTAACCCTTCTACACTCCAAATCCTCCGACTCATAAATTTCTGAAAGGACCCACAACTAACCACTGCTCAACTTCTCCCATATATGATGGTCTGGAATGGTTCCGCTTCTTCTAGATGGATCTTGATCTCTTATCATGCAAAACCTTAAAAGTTCCTCCTTCCTGAAGGATTTATCCCACTAATTCTTCCGTACTTGTCCTTTCTTCGAAGTTTGAACTCCTTAAAGGGGTTCTATGACACTTAGTCATATTTTTGGATATCTACACACCTTGCAATAGATTCTTATGCAAGACTTAGCTTCTCGCGGGCAACTGTGCATGCCTTGCGGCAACCCCTTTGCACTCCTTGCAAATGAAAGTTTCGTTATCTCTTCTAATATTTATTTCTTGAACCCTCTGACTCCTTAGAGGGTTTCCTCGACACTAAGTCTAACTTCCAATCTATGCACGCCTTGCAACAGATTCTTACGCAATACTTAGCTTCTTACGAGTGACTGTGCACACCTTACAACAGTCCCTTTGCACTCTCTGCAATGGAAGTTTCACACTATCTCTTCTGAGCTTCTGAGTCTAAACAAACTATGTCAATGCACTCCTTGTGGACTAGATGCACACCTTTCATAAAATCAATGAAGAGAAACAATTGAAACTTATTCAAATGCTTCATAGACTCATACATTCAATAACATAACTCATTCATTCATGAAAATAGTAAATAACAGGGAAACTGTAAACAATAATGACACCATGCATTGGGTCAATATCCCTTAGTTATATTCATTCCAATGTAAAATGGCTATAGCCTAAAAAGAAACTTACATTCAATAAAAAGTATCTCCTACTTTGCAGTTAACCTTATTCAGGTATACAATTCACCTACTTATACAATAGGTCCTCTCGGGTTTCCTCCAACTACCTACCTGATCGAAATTAAATTCTATAGCTACTTAAGTCCTATTACATAAATGTCTGTGACAAACCATTTAAGGTGAGTCTTCAGATCCACGCCAAAATCAAATAACAAAGGATGATCTGATCTCTTATGGTTTTGACACGATCATTCAATCTCCTCCCATTAACTTCTCTGATTCATCTTTTACACAGAAGTTCTCTGAGATACGACATATTTCAAAATTTAAAATTTTACTCAAAAAGCGCATTAAGAATTGATCTGTTGTCCCATGTGGCTTTGGTTGATGATGCTCCTGCATTAATTTTACAAGAAGAAAGGAAAGGGTCCCAGTGATAAGAATGTTAAGTCCCCAATTGTTACTCCTAAAAATACCACATCTCAGAGTAGTGCTCCAATGGACCACCCATCTATTAAAGTTACAAACATTAGTTGAGGTGGTGAAGGAGAAAAGAATCCCCCTCTGGGAAAAATTGAGAGCTTTCATAAGCTTTCTCTAAGAAAAAAGAGGAAAAACATCGTGCAAGAGGAAGAAGACCAACACATATAAAGTGGCATCAATAGTTGCTCTCTTGAAGACATGGATCTCGACGTGGATATCGAAAAAATGTTCCCCATCGTTGATCAACCAGGAAACACGTTCGATCATAATTCATCATTGGAAATAATTGAAAATGAGACCTTCAATGAAGAAGAGTCATTTTCTTTTCAGAGCGTTGTCTTTGACAGGGAATCCAAGAAATTGATTATTGAAAAAGGTGGTGTGAATAATAATAAAGGGAAATCTCATTCATAGGTTGAACTAAGAGATATGTGGCCTTCCTAGATGTCTAAAATTCACAGAGCAACTTGGGATGCTCTAGATGATACCATTGGTGGTATTGAAGCAGAAAACATGAAGTTGAAAGTAAGGATTAAGGAATTGGAAGATGTCTTAATGCCTCTTCCACTTCTTTCTAGTCCTTTGACAAAAGTCAGACCCACCGCACCCACTGATAAATTGAAAGGATATTCAAGCCTACTTACATCATCTAGGAGATATGTGGAAAGAAATATTAAGAAAAGAATGGCATTGATCACAGAGGCATGGGAGGTTTCCAAAAACATTGTTTCTTTTGGTTCAAGGGTGCATGCCTTCCATGAGTATTTACAAGCTAACCTGAAAAAAAAAGAAGTTTTTTAACTTGATGTTGTAGTACTCTTTGGAATCAAAGTTTCCAATATGAAATAACTAAGGAGAAGAGAGGAGGATCCATCCTCTCCAAATCGAATAAAACAGTTGAACACATGTTGGAAAGAAAACATAAAAAACTTGAATAATATTGTTCAACCATGCAACCAGGCTATATCAAGAATGAAATAACTATTCAAAAGGCTCACAGAGGTAGACCTATTCAGAATCACTAATGAGTTCCAATACCACCAATTAATCCTCAACTCTTTATTCCTAACAAAGAAACAATTTGACGAATAATTTGATATTTTTAAAGGGTTGTCAGTTGAAAATTTCTATGGTATAATTGAATATGATGAGGACAACATAGATAATTGTCTAGTGAGCTACTTCATGAAAAATCAGGACATATAAGAAGCATTAAATGGCATTTCCCTTGATTTATGAGACTTGGAGGGAGATTTTTTCAATATCAAAATATGGCATGAGGTCAACGTGGCACCAATGAAAAATTATATCGAAGAATGGTTTAAGAAAATGATCAACAAATTGACCACTGAGGGGCAAGAAACAGTTGAGACAGTTCATGTAACTGTTAATGAAGACAATAAAAGGACACCAACAAGAAAGTGAAAAATATGAGAGACCATCATAGTAAGTTTATATTGATCACAACCTTATTTATTTATCAAGTCCTTCATCCATTTATTCCACCTCTTTCACTAGAAAGGTTTAACTGAAGACTGATAATTTCTCTTTTCTTCTCACCAGGTCTTGTTGTTCTTTTACCTCCCACCTTCTTCCTTCTACAATATTAATTATTTTGTATATTTGATTTATGGCCCGTGAGATCCCCAATCCCATCTTTAATACAAACACATTTTAAATTTCAAAGAATA